>UFQX01001001.1:135230-175298 GCA_900497675.1 Arapaima gigas
GGTGATGGTTGTGGGGTTGCATCCCAGGCTGTGACAAATGACACAAGGACTCGCTGCAGAACAGTTTTCTCGCCCCTGGAGGGTCACTGAATACCAGCTGTCTTGGAGCGTCTGCAGAGGAATACAGGGGCAGGACATCCACTGTTTGTAGATCCAGAGACACTGAGCCAGTTGTGGACGGTTCATTCGGTCAGGACATTCATGTTGTTCACCTGAGCTGCTGCAAAGACCTCAGGTCAGTGGTAGTCAGTGGTTAGTTAGCAGAGCCAGCAGTTAACTGGAGGTGGACTATCCCACATGGTCTCTAAACATTCAGTTTCTCATTTCAGTTTTTAGGTTGTGAAAGATGTTTTGGGAAAAAGGAACCGACGAAGTCAAGACTAAGTTCTACAGCAGCCCATTGAGATGTTGGTACATGGAAAAACTGCATATCTCCAACAGCCATGTGCAGAGTTCAGCTAATGCTAAACATTACCCTGCAACGACTTACAGCTCTGAACTCGGAGACCCCAGATCTTTATCCTCTAACTGCAGAGGGAATCCAAGGTCTGTGTCTGCTAAACTGTGTGATTTCTGCGATTGATGGGGAGAAGGTCCACGGCGCCTGTGAGAGGGGGATCAAGGCTCAGGGATTTGTTTTTATTGCCGTTGTCATGGTGACAGTGGTGTCATGTCAGTTGTTTGATAAAACAGTTTTGAATAACTTTCTTCCTCAGATCGACACCGGTTTCGAGACCAGACAGTAAATCAACTCTTCACTTTTCTTCCCTCCCAGCAAATCACCTCCTTTCACATGTAGCGAACTGTAGTGGAGCATCAGTGTGTTGCTGCTGGAGTGAAACCATGCAGTTTGGGACGAGTGTGTGTGTGTGTGTGTGTGTGTGTGTGTGTGTGTGTGTGTGTGTGTGTGTGGACAGTGGGCTATGGCTGTGCTATTGCAGAGCTAGCGGTGAACGAAGCCATGCTGATGGTGAATGAAACCCTTTAATGAGTTTCTCACAGGATCTGGACAGTGTCATTTAAATGACAGCCATGTTGACACTGCCAGGGCACCTGCTCTACCTGCTCTTCGTGTTCCCTTGGACCAAAACCTTATTTTGGGGGCCGATCCCACATAAAGCATACATGTTGCATCAGAAATGAAACACGAAGGACTTGGCAGGGGTGTGGGGTTACAGCCCACAGATGTGCTGTATGTGGGCGGGGCAACGAACCGGTAACCGTGTTCAGCAAGATGTTTTCTCTCGCCGGCAGTGAGTTTTGTCACGGGTGTCACGGGCTGTTGGTTCGGACCAGGCGACGCAGCGGCGGGCTCCGTCCAGGGCTAATCTCCATGGCAACGTGACGGTCTGAGCGCGTGTTCAAATTTCAGATGGTGAGGAAAATGGAGCAGAACGGAACACAGTCTGTGCCTACAGTCTGCTGACACCCAGCTGGCAGACAGGGGGCGCTCTGCTCCCCTGCTGTGACAGTCGTACCTGCGGCAGTCCCCCCCCAACAGACCCCCTGTGACATGCACAGTGTTTATGTACCTGTTAACACTGAGCTGCTGCAGAGCCTGAGATACTTACAGCTGCACAACGTCCTCCTCTAAATATGCATCTTCTAACAACGTTAATAAATAAGCCTTAAGGTGCCGTTTCCCAGGCATCCTGAGCACATCTGGCTCCAGCTCGGCGCCTTCTGCTCATGGGTCTATATAAATCTCTGTGTGTGTGTGTGTGTGTGTGTGATGCTGTTTCAACCCAAGGCATCACCTGTAGTAATAATGTGAATAATGATAATAATGCGCCTCTTTGTGCCGACAGCTCCTGTGCAGAACAACTGACGCGGTACGTGAATTTACTGCTGAGCCAGGTGAATTCACGGCCAGCGGTCCCTCTGTCCTCAGATTTTACCGCGGTGAGTACCACGTGGACGTGTGCATCAACGACTACCTGGACGTGTTCTGCCCGCACTACCCGGCCCGGGTCCCACTGGAGCAGACCGAGCGCTATGTGCTCTACATGGTGAACCAGGAGGGCTACCGCGCCTGCGACCACACGGCCAAGGGCTTCAAGCGCTGGGAGTGCGACCGGCCCTTCTCGCCCGGGGGACCCCTGCGCTTCTCCGAGAAGTTCCAGCTCTTCACGCCCTTCTCGCTGGGCTTCGAGTTCCGCCCCGGGGCCCACTACTACTACCTGTGTGAGTGGGCGGCCGGGTCCGAGCTTCAGTACTGCGTGGCTGCGTGAGGAGAAAAAGACGTGGGGAAAAGGGGGTGTTGTGTCGTATGTGGGTTGGGAGGAGGAGATTGTGAACTTCTCAAAGCTGTACTTCCGGCCTGAGGGTTTCTTCCTCGTGCAGTCGCCTCAAACCGACATTTTCACTGCGGTACCAGGTGAGATGGTCGCCTTCTCTCTCCACGCTCAGCTCTGTTTTCTCACTCTCCTCCCCATCCTTCGTCCCCTCGCAGCGCCGCCCGCAGCCCCAGGCGGAAGGAACTCCTGTCTGAAGATGAGAGTTTTTGTCCAGCCCTCAAGTAAGTTGTTAGCAAACTGATCAGCAGGTTATCAGAAAACATTTTAATTTGTCCTTCCGATGAAATACTCCTTGTGTCTGATGTTCTTCAGATGTTCATGAGGCTCCCACTGTTTGCCTTGGACCCATTCAGTCCATATTATTCTGTTAACATCTGAAAAAGCACATGGAGCAGCTCTCTGTGTGGAAGGTCTTTGGGCCTCTTTCCCCGTTCATCTCCCTGGTCTCACTCTTCTTCTCCAACACTGGCAGACAGCTGCGTGAGGACACCAGGGCCCCACGACCACGTCTTCCATGTCAATGACAATTCTCTAGAACCCAGAGGTCAGTTCACCTCTGCCTCAGTTCCTCTGTTTCTTCAACACTCTTGTTTCTTCAGTCCAGTGTCTCCCCTCTGCCGCAGTTGGTCTGATGGACGAGTGGAGCGTTGGACAGGTGCATGACGGCTGGATAAAGAAATAGTGTAGATTCCGCTCCCATTTGCTGTCTTTGCTATAGTTCCTGCTGCTTTTCTGCTGGACCTCATTTTCTAGGATGACCTCTGACTCACTTCTCAATCCCACAGATGACACCAACCACGAGACTGCCGAGCCATCGAGGGGCGATGTCAACTTGGCAGAGTGTCACCCCAGCGCATGTCTCCCCGTGTTGGTGGCACTGTTGCACCTGCTCACACTGGTGGTCACATAGCACCTAGTGGGCCAGAGAGCGAGGGACACAGAGCAGAGCTCCCCCTGCTCTTTACCTGATGTTCGTTTCCTTGGCTGAGGTCTCAGAAGGACAGGAAGGAGCCACCCGAAGGAGTAAAGCCTGAATTTACACACACACACACACACACACACACACACACACACACGTGCACTCCTGAAGTTCTTCACCGCGGGGAAATGAATCTCCTCCACTGTCAAGTGCCATTTAGATGTGTAACCCAGAACATTCAGGATATGAAGACCTTCTAAAAAGCCAGGAGATCTGGGTTTTGATTGCTGTACCATGGCTGAAAAACACCACTTTCAAGGGAAAGAGGAGATCCTACCAGGGCAGTTTTTAGGCTTCAAGAGCTTGTTGGTGCTCAGTGCCAGTGGAGACCAGTAAGCAGGTTGCTGGGCTGAGACTGTTGTTGCCCTTCATGACATTGAGGGGATTTCACTTTCTGCATCGCAGTTTACTGTATCTTCTTAGTGTCCTTCCAGGGCTGCTTGTGTCTCCATGTGTGTTGAGAAGAAGCTCGGGAGACCCCTTGTCTGGGCTCAAAAGTGATAGACAGAGGTCTTTGTTACAGTGATGGAAACATAGACCCAGTGGCAGATTTCAGCGATAGCTTCAGAGATGGGTGAACATTGCAGGATTTGGATTAGGTGTAATAAGTAGTCGTTTATACCAGTTAACATGAAATCAACATCTCCTCAGCACTACAGAAGGTTCTCTGTTGTGTCAGCTGTGGATTTTCAATTCTGCAACTACACTGTTATGTGACACCTGCAGTCATATGATGGCTCTACACACTCAGCCCCTCTCATATTCCCACATGTGCTCAGCTGCCCTCACTGGTTGTTCTCTGGGCCTGGAACCCTGCTCTACCACGTCCCACCACTTCTCCAAAGCCCTGAGAGGACAAGGTCACATCATACTTGCCCTGTGGTCTGTTACTGGACCAAACCTGGGAATCTGTCAGGTTTTTATACTTCATCCACGGCTGAAACAGTACTGATGGTCAGTCTTCTGTGTGGATACTGTGTATCCTCAGCCATTTCCAGAAGGTCCTCAACATGGACACAGCGATGCTGTAAATAATTTTTTGTACTCCACTGTTAATTTGACTTGTATGTCTTTTATATGGAATGGTCATTTGTGGATGTTTCCTGTGGTCCTCAAGTAAGCAAGGAACTGCTGGTGAAGGAACCAACACCCCCCCCCCCCATTTGTACATTATTCAGTACCTGTAGGCTGTTGGGCTCCAAACATACCTGGAAGATCCTTCACCCAGAACTGTAGCAGGTTCTTTTCTGATGGAGACTCACAGACTCAGAGGGCTGTCTTGCTTCTCCTCAAAGTTTCCTTCGAAAGATCCTATCCTACATACATCCTTATCCTACATAAGATTCCTTGCAGATTGTTACAGTTGCATTAACAAGGGTCTTTAGGGAGTTTCCTGGAGGAAGTGTGTGGGAACTTCTCCCATCCTCTGTGAAAAGACCACTACTTCCATGGAGTCATTGTGTTACCATGGAGAAAAGATATTCTGATGTTGGTCAGGGGCCACATGCTGATATCTGGACTGTTTGATGTGTCCAGTATGTAACCCCCCCAGTGTCAGTCAGCATCACCCCCTCCTTTACCATTCAATGTAATCCCTCTGATGGCCCCCTTAACAAAGGGCATGGCTCTCAGGGGGGTCTTTCACCAGCAGGTCACCTGTCTTCATGTTTCACTTGTCCCCAGTCCCACATCAGGCTTTGGCTGCCCTGGACCTCTACTGATCCCTGCTGGGCACTTATTCTGTCAGCTCACTTCTCCACCTGAAGAAGAGCTGAAGGTCTGTGAAGGTCTGAACTTGTAAATACGAGTGTCTGAAGAGCTGTAGATGGACTCAGAAAGGAATGAATAAAAATTTTGGTTTCTGTTGTATTTTGAACACTAACTCCAGTTTCTTCTGCTCCTCATTCTTCTCCTGATTCTTATTCTTTTGAACTTTCTTCTCATCTTCACACTGATCCTCATTCATCTCTGAATCCTCCTGCTCCTCCTGCTGCTCATGTCCTTCATCTTCCTCATTTTCCTTGTATTCCTCATTCTCGCCATGGTCTTTATTCCTCTTCCTCCTGTATCTCCCCCTGCTGTCCCTCATGGCCCTCAGAGATACACTACTTTCTGAGCAGAATATAGACCCTTTGATCTGAAGGTGATCAGAAATATTGATTAAAGCAGGAGGTGGAATTCAAAACCAGCAGCTTTAACTGGAAAGTGACTGTGACCATTTTGGCCCTTGCTGGTCAGAATAAGTGGAACTGAAGCTCACCTTTCTGCTGGTTGTGGATGCTATTGTGATGACTGTGAGTTTTGCAGAGCGAACGCGGCAGCGTCTCTGGCCCGACTCCCTGATTTATGACTTTAATATTCCAGAGGAAACGGGTTCATCTCCGCTGTGACGATTCACTGTGTTTTCATGAAGCAGTAAACAGTTGTTGTTTCTGAGGTCGTCTAAGATGGTGGAGTCTGTGCTACCAAAAGGAAAGAATGTGGCCACAAAGGAAGTCAGCAGTGTTCAGATGACGCTCGGGTGGTGTTTGGTGGCCTAACGTGTGACCGGGTGACATTTTCCACTCGTCCAGCTTGGCTACCCTGTGCCCACCGCAGGTTCACCAGGCCACAGGAGACGAACCTCACATGGCTGTGAGCTGAACCCTTGCTCTCCTTCCTGTGCAGCTGGTGCTGAGCTTCCGCCCTGTTGGCCGTTCTGCTTCTTCTCCTTTGATCCTCAGCAAGGACTTTTCACCCACAGAAGTGCTGCTGGTGGATCACTCTGTTCTCTCCACTGGAGACATTGGAGGGTGTGAACATCTCAGGACTGCAATGATGGCACCATCAGTCACATGACCAGCAGTCATAGATCCGGACATGTTGTCCAGTCTAATGGTCAGTCCATCATAACCGAACCTCACGTTCTCTGCGTTAACTGCAGGTGTACCTAATAAAGTGGCTGCCCAGAGTAGTTCCATACCTGCTAATCCTCATCATCTCCACCCCAGAGGGGGTCACTGAGCTCCTCCCACACGCCCCCAAGGGGACACGCTGTCTCTGTCAGGCTCTACTGGGACCGTGACCCCAACGCTCAGGTTACGGTTACTGCCTCCTTGTGCACCGGACGTCCCTTTAAGACACGTATCCTCTGCTTATTAGTGTTGCCACGGTAACGGCCACACTTCCATTTCCAGTCCCAAGGGGGCAGGCATGTCAGTGGTTCCCAGTAAAAACACAGTCCTCACATGCTGAGTTTCCCCCTAATTGGCCTCATCTCTCCACATCCCGCTGCCTCCCAGACAGCCTCGTCCCCAGGGGGCACTAACTGGGTCCTGTTACGTCTTTAGCAACAGCCATCAGACGGCCTGTGATGATCACAGTGATGGTCACAGTGATGAACACCCCTCCCCTCCACATGGTCCAGAGCTGAGCTCATACTGACACCTTCACTCACACACAGTACATAACAGACACACACCAACACACCTCTGCTGGAAGCCAGACACTAAGATGGGCAGCACTGACTTGTGCAGCAGCACCTGACTATGCAACTAAACTGACTGACCATAACAACTTACCATACAACAGACCAAAAAAACTGACTGTAACAACTGTGGATTAAACTGACCATAACAACTGACCATACAACTGAACTGACTGACCATAACAACTTACCATACAACAGACCAAAAAACTGACTGTAACCACTGACCATAACAACTGACCATGCAACTAAACTGACTGACCATAACAACTTACCATACAACAGACCAAAAAACTGACTGTTCTAGAATGTCAACAATCCCGTGATTGTCCCACCATTTTCTCCAGTTAGCTGGAGATTCCTGCAGGGGATACAGTCACAGAAGTGGTACAGATACAGTACAGGTAGCCAGGTGCACAGGTACAGGTGAGTCTCTGTCCACACCCAGCAGCCAGTGGACCTGTGTTCACATGTCTGTGGTGTGACTGCGGACTCTAACTGGCCCCAAGTTTGGCAGGTGTAACCATAGTAACATGGTGACCATGGTGGTGAGGAGGAGGAGGAGTGTGTGTGCTGTGTGATACCATTGACGACCACTAGAGGGCGCTCAGGGTGTGGATTTCCACACACACACACACACACACACACACCAGCTGTGTGCAGTTCAGGCAGAAGCATGACGTGTAACCAGCAAAAGCCACTCAGCGGTGCCACACAGCGGTGGTCAAAGAGCTGCAGAGGTCGAACCCTGGACCAGTGTTGGTGTCATTGTTGGCGGTGCAGGAGCTTCTCAGGGGACCAGTGGAGACTCATACACTTTGTCATGCTCACGCTCGAGAGGGGCCTTCAGGGGGGTCTGTGGCACATTTGTGGGGGGTTGCCTAGCAACAAACTACCACTAATATGAGTCTGGGTGATGCTGAAAAAAACAGCGCTGCAGACAACTGAATTCTGGACGGACACGCACACACACACACACACACACACACACTCCTGCAGACACTGCGTGCCTACGGTGCTCGCGGTGAGATACACTGTTTCATGGTGCACCGTGGTAAAAACCCTTCTCTTGGGAACCAGCTTTACTGTGTAATTCCATCATGGACTGGAGATATTTGCTGCTGATGGTGGCACTGGCAGTGAGAAGAACTGGGTTTGTGTTGTCAGGGTAGGGTGACAGATATCCGTGTCACTAAAGCCTGAAAGCCCAAATGCAGATGTTCACCAAGAAGGAGAGAGGAATCGAGAAGAGAAGCAGCTACAACCAAGAGAACTCAGCACCAGGGCCACCGTCAGTCTTGTCACCTAGCAACTGGACAATGGAGGAATGAGGGCACCTGAGCACAAAGCTGGACCGGTAAATTCCTTGCGTGGTCCAGGTTCCAGGTCTAAGACCTTCTCCACATTTATACCACCGGAGGTCCTTGACCTCTGTGGTCCTCAGCGTCCTCCAGGTGACTGAATGACACCTGCCTCACTGCAGGACTGGGATCCTATAAATGTCCCCTGCAACACTGCAGTGCAGCTGGGAAATGGAGAAGATGGTGAGAAACAGTGAAAGGGAAAGTGAAAATGAACTTCTGAGCTTCAGGCTTCTCCTGCACTGGGCCAGCCTGCTGGACAGACCTCCAGGGGCTGAGGACGCCAAGGACAACGACCCTGCAAAACAGTCTGACTTTGGACCCGGAGGTGACGCATCAACAGGTTAGGTAGGTCCTCCTGTCTCCTTGTCTCACGCCGCTCTTGTGCTCAGCACTATTGTAATAATATTGGAATATTGGAATAATTAGCGATCAGCCAATCGGCTGACAGTTTGGTCTGGGGGGGCGCGGGGGATACAACCAACCATTCAGGAGACGCTTTAAGACACCCGTGTGATGTAATAAACCGTGTACAGATACTGCTGAGCTGCACATTCAAGTCCACAGTCCTCAGTCCACAGTTTTCTATCTTCAGTCTTCAGTCCACAGTCCACAGTTTTCTGTCTACAGTCCTCAGTCCACAGTTATCCATTTTCTGTCTATAGTCCTCAATCCACCGTTTTCTATCTACAGTCCTCAGTCCACAGTCCACAGTTTTCTGTCTACAGTCCTCAGTCCACCATTTTCTGTCTACAGTCCTCAGTCCTCAGTCCACAGTCCACAGTTTTCTGTCTATAATCGTCAGTCCACAGTCCACAGTCCTCAGTCCAGCATGTGACGTGATCAAATCACAGCCAATATTGCACCAGCTGACAGGCCCACTGGGAAGAGGAGAAGACGGGGGAGATGTGCAGTTGCCACAAAGACCCCGCAGCTGATAAAAAGAGGTTAACGTGGACATGGTCAGCAGAACGTTTCTCTTCACAGAAAATGGATGTTCATTTAGAACCTGAACAGAAAACTTCTTCATCTCAGGAGCAGCAGGAAAGTCAGCCGATGAAAAAGTCCTCAGTGGCTGAATTAGATTGTTCTTCTTTCTGGCCACATGGAGCAGCAGAACCTCCTTCCTGTTACTGATGTCCTGTAAAGGTCATGAAGCTGCATAAACCTTCTCTTCCATTTCTGCCTCTCTACACAGTTTTAAGAAAGTTTGTCTTGTGTCTTCAGTGGTGCCCATGCAGTGAGGAAACCTGTCCTGTCTGTGAAGAAGGAGACTCCCTCGTGTTTAAAGGAGGATGGCTGCAGATCTGCAGAAAGTATCAGATGAGTGTTAAGAGGGTGAGACTCCCTCTTAACTGACGGAGCATCTTCCACAAATAGCAGCTTTTTGGTCAGGAAACACTATCATCATTTGACACATCTGCAGAGGGGCAGTTTCCTCAAACCAGCTGTGGGTTGAACTGAGAGTCCGTCGCGGGGGATGGACACGGACACACACACACACACACACACACACACACACACACACAAAATCACAAACACGGTATATACAGACACACACTGAGCTTTGATCTAATACTTCTCTCCAAAATGTTATTTTCACAAGCTGTTTGTCTGGAAAGCAGACAGAGGCCTGAGTATAATTTCCCACATCTGAGTGACAGACAAACACAACCTGAAGGCCTCAGCCACACTGTTCTTCAAACCCAGTGGAAGAAAGAGTGCAGGAAATGCTGTGAAACTGTCGCAGGTTTTGTAACACAGGTCACATTTTTTGACATAATAAAAGATGGAAATATTGATCTTTGTTTTACAGGGAACCTCTGGAAGCCAGCAGGCTGTGGATCCTGTGACTGCAGAATTAGTTAGAAATGGGCAACCAACCATCTGAGGCCCATATGGGTGACAATCTGAGATGTGTAACATGTTCAACAATCTTACCTTCATGCAGATCTTTTCGGGATCTCCACCAGTCGAACATTTACATGTACGTGTTCAACAGTGGACAATATTACAGAACCGTAGGAGTCTCAGATTACGGGTGTAATCGCTGCTTTCACGAGCCCTTCGGTCAGGAACAGAGAAAGGAGGAAGAGAGGAGGAGGGAAGAAAAGCTGAGGAGCACAGGAGGCGCGAAGAGCTGAGTCTGAGGCTCCAGTCCTCTCTCCAACGTGCTCAGGATCTAAAAAACCAAAAAGAGAATAAGCTGTTGGAAAAAAGAGAGACAGAGAGAGAGAGGTTTTCATATCTTACTTAGCTGAGTTTCAGGACAAACATGAATGTAACTCAATGCTCTCAAAAACCCTCTCGTCCAAATATGACATGCCCATCATGGCCTTCAGTCTCAACCAGATGACAGCTGGCAAAAATCACTGAGGTCCTGCGTGACCTTCTTTTTGAAGAGTGGATCAATAATCCTCTGTCAGTCAGCATATTACTGCACACACAAGTGCTGGTCACTGAACTGTGTGTTGCGGCTGCTGAGGTGTCCTGTGAACCTTCATCCGAGAGCCTGTCCAGCACTCTCCACATTCTGGTGGAGTCAATGAGCCCTTCTGGAAGCAAAGCTGTTGAGAGTTTCCTTCTTACTCAGACTCTGTTCCAGAACCTTGTACACATTTCACCTGCAATCAAGCCTGACTTAATGCTCTCTATGTTGCAAGACAGTGGTCCAAGAAAGAGGTTTCACAAGAAAACATTTTCATTCTGCAGTTCCTAGAAGGGCTCCTGTTATCTCTTCAGTCCACTTTCCAAAGGGCCAAAGAGGCATTCATTTTTAAAGCGGAATTGTATTGTTTCATGGCCTTCATCACGGAGGGAATATCTGAGTGCATCTTGGGAGTAGAATCGATGATAAGAAGTGAATTCAGCTGGAAGTCCTGGGCCATTGAGAAAGGCATTTCCATTGGTGTCTCCTTGATAGGGAGTGGAGTTGGAAAGCTGGTTAACAAGGGTTTCAGTGGTGCTTTCAAGACTGCTAAAGGGAGAGATCACATTGATGCCAAAATTTCTCTCCAAACAGGCCAAAGCAGGCTTCATCACTGCTATGAGAACAAATTTGAAAAATGTAACAAAGCACACAATTAAAAAAATGTTGGAAAAAACTATCTGCTATGGTATTAACAAAGCTGAGGAGAAGATCGTGGACCTTATAATAGATGAAATTTAAAAAAAAGGTGAAAGCAACAGTCATTAAGAAAGTAAAATGAGAATTGGAGAAAACCCCCATGAATGTACTGGTAGATGCTGTCGTCCTCTCACAGCTCAGAGAAGAACAGCTGAAAGACCTGGTTCAGTATAAAGACACCAGAACAAAATTGATGGATATTTTCAAGCTCTTATGTTCTGCAGCATTAGATCCCCTCAGCATAGGCCTGGAATGGCAGCAGAAACTGTCTTCCTCTATCGTGAGCATAATGAGCCAAATCAAAGAACAAACCAAAGACAATCATAAAGTGAAGCACATTCTTACCGCAGTGCGTCTGTCACATATGGGAGCATTGGCTCTAGATGCTGTACAAGCAGTATGCAATATGTCTTCAGCAATTACAAGAAGGAACTAGAGATGTTTATGAAAGCACAGAATTCAGAAGAAAAAAGCAAACTAGCAGATCTCTCAGAGTCTGAAGAAGTAGTGATGGAATCCTTGAAGCAAGAGCTCACTGAGGACATCAGTGAAGCACTGGCAGATGCTCTGGTTAACATGTTCCACCAGAAGCTCACCACGCATATAGTTTCTTTTGCCCAAGATCAAATGAATGAGTTCATTGGGGAAAAAACAAGGAAGGTCTTAAAGAGTACGGAGCCAGTGAAAAAGATCAAAGCTGGCCAGATTAACAATTACATTGCATACTGTCCAATAGATGTTCCAACAAATTCCAGAGGAGGAGATGCCACGTTTACACAGTCCTATGCCAACAAGGTGCAGAGGGCAGAAATTCCTGGAACTCTTCTCAATATCAGGGTTCTCTTGGAGACCACAGGCATGAAGGTGGTCGTATTCACTGAGGACAGAAATGGCAAACTTAAGAAAATGCAGATAGTCGACCCGTACAGCCAAGCTGCCACTCGAACTGTAGAACTGGTCTACAGACCCACGAGCCACCAACTCCGAGGTGGTCACTACGATGTGTGAATCAACAGCATGGTGAGATGGGTGGAGCCCAAAGGAGGATGGAGCATGTTTGAAGCTTTAGCATACGGTGTGAAACCAGAGATCTCCATGGGAAAAATCTCATCAGAGGCGCTGCGTCTCGGCTCTTTGGAGGCAGAGGCTCTTTTCCAAAACCAATGGTAGTGGTTGTCCTTCATCCAGCGCAAAAGCTGGGCTGAGGACTTAAGGGGTGGTGACGGCACCGTGGAAGGAGCCAACCCAAGTCCAACCTATGAAGGAAACCAGGATGAGCCTCAAGGAACAGGTGAGGAAAAAGAAAACTGAAGTGAAGTGAAAATGCAGTAAAAACCCGCAATGAGGCGATTTGGCACGGAGCGGCCAGCTCCCGCTGATCAACATTTTCTTCTGTCAGCTCATTAGCACTGCAGCTGCATGTTTGCAGATAGTTGGTTTGTGGAGTCTGACCACCGTGGGGACTTGTAGGTGGATCGCCGAACCTCTCTCGTTTCACATCAAGCGATTTTTGGGCAGGCAAATTAATATAAGCATGAAGTCAACAAGGTGCTGGAAAGGTTCCTTAGAGACTTTGCTCCATGTTGACATGAAGGCATCGTGTAATTTTTCAGCTGTCGACCTACTGCTCTTCATTGAACTCATTGCCATGTTCGTGGAACCAGGCTGAGGCAACTCGTGCTGTGTGACAGGGAGCATCGTCATGCTGGAAGTGGCCATTAGAAGATGGTAAATTGTGGCCATAAAAGGTGAACATGGTCAGCAATGGCACTCGGATAGCTTTTAAACGCTGCTTGGCTGGTATTATGGGCCCAATGTGAGCCAAGAAAACACCCCCCACTGATCTTCAGCTGTCCAGTTTCAGGGAGCTGCTGTCCACTGTGTCTTGGCTGACCGGAGTGGAACCTGATGTGGTCGTCTGCTGTTGTAGCTCATCTGACTGTTCAGAGATGCTTTTCTGCCACCCCTGTTGTACACAGTGGTTATCTGAGTTACTCACATCTTCCGTCTGGCCGTCCTCCTGAACCTCTCTCACTAAAAGGCATTTCCACCCACAGAGCTGCTGTTCACTGGATGTTTTATGCACCGTTCTGTGTGAAAATCCCAGCAGAACAGCAGTTTCTGAAAGACTCAAACCTCCGTGTCTGACACCAAAAACCACGACACGGTCAAAGATCCTGGGATCACACCCCCCCCCCCCCTTCTGAAGTTTGATGTGAACATTCATTGAGGCTTGTGACGTTTGTCTGTGTGATGCTGCCATTTGATTGGCTGATTAGATAATTGTGTGAAAAACAGGTGTTCCTAATAAAATGGCCGGTGAGTGTGTGTAAGCAACATGTCGCTCTTGAGTAAAGTGAATAACTTTAGCATGGAAAGCAGCTCATCCCACACAAGTATTAGAACAAACCTCAGGCCACGCCCTGCCGTCAATCACGTGTGTACACATATAAACACACCCTGCTGCTTCCGCCCTGACCCTGACTCCGACCCCGGCCGCTAACCCTGACCTAGGGGACAGTCCAGCAGGCACCCATCCTGACCTTAAATGCACAACCTGTCTAATACTTAAACCTCCCCAAAAGAATCTTTAACAACTGAACACTTTGCTTTGCTTTCTGTTTTGCTGGAAGAGATTTAGCATAATTTTGGTTTTCTGCAAGGATCTGGTGACAACAGAGACCAGTGATCTCTTCCTCCTTACAGACTTCATCTTGCAATGTTCTCTTTCGTGTGTGAATTGAGGCCTCAGCAGGAGGTGCGCAGCTTTGCTGTTGTGTTTCAGCCTGAAGCCTGAAATAAAAGTGCGTGTCACCTGTGAGAACCAGACTGTGTTTCTTCTTGTGTTTGGTAAACAGAAGACAACCTGCGGTGAAACACCCACAGCATCACAGCCTGTATAACTGAGCAGGTTCAACAACTCGGCAAAGTGAGGAGGAAGCGCAGGGAGGAGAGACGCACAGACACCGCAGGGCGTACGGCTTAGGAGATCCACCAGGGATCATAATGTTGTAAAGCTTCTTGTGAATCAAAGAAAATTCAGTAAATCAGTCAAGTGAGGGCAGAGTTACGCTGCTCTATGCTCCACAGTTCTGGACCCTCCGTTTGGCTAAAGTGCCTCCTCTTCCTCCATCCTCATTCTGCTGGAGCTGAACTCTGTCTGCAGCATCTGACACCCCCCAGGCAGCTTGTTGACAGAACATTCAAACTGAAATGGTTTGAATCCTACCTGTCAGGTGCATCTTACCAGGTTGTCTGCTGTGGCCCCCGGTCTCCCCCTCAGTCTCCCTCACCTGGTGTCACTCAGGGGTCAGTGCTGGGTCCCATACTCTTCTCCATCTCCACTTCCACCCCCTGTTCTGGCATCATCTCTTCACAGGGTCTCCTGCCACTGTGTTACTGGCCAAACTCAGCTCTTCTTCTGTTCCCCACTTCAGTTGCAGACCTTTGCTCTCTCGTGTCTCTGCTTGGATGACCGAACACCGTTCACAGCTGAACCTCATCAAAGTGCAGACCCTTCAACTCCCACCGAGTCCATCCACCTCCCTGCAACTCCTTCAAACTGGACGGTTCACTCATGTCTCCTTTCTCACTGGTTAAGAGCTTAGTGAAGGTGCCAAACGTAGAAACACACAGGTATAGAGCGAGGTGAAAATGGTTTATTTACAAATACGCTCCCAAGGTGGTGCAACACGTCAGGCGAAAGGACCAATACGTACCTACAGAGACCTATTCTGTGGTGTGAGCTACAAGTGTGAACATCTGGTCCAGGTCACAGTGTTGGTGTGACACCCTGGAGTGGCTGCGCTAGTTACAGTTGAGGTACAAGCACGGCATTAAACATGGTTTAATCTCCAGAACAGAACATGGCGCATGGTCTGTACCTTCACGCCCGACGCCGAGACGGAGTGATTTGCACTTCTTCAAAATAACCCACATCTGGTCATGAAGAAATGGAGGTTAAAGGACACATCACAGTCTGGGTTCATTTGCTGGAGGCAGCAGGGGGTGCCGTGGCTAAAATTGTCACCTTTCAGGTTCAAAACACACTCCCACTGTAGCAGGCTTATTTACCAGGGAGGGAAAAGAAGGGGTAAATCAGGGTAAAGTTGGTTATCTAACATCGTTGGTCTCTGTGGACGAATGACTTCAACATATAAATAACAATAGAAGGATTTACAATAATAAGTACAGTAAAGTGTTTAGGTTTTTCAGTCTTGGCAATTTATAAAATCTCATCTTTCAGCAGGAACCTTGCTGTTTGGGGACCTTCAGTCAAAAGCAGGGATGTCAGTTCAACAGAAAGTGAGTGAAATCGGGACCACAGTAACAATCAGGGTGAACATCTTGGTAAGAACATTTAGCAAAAAAACCCCACCACATTACATTATAGGCTGAAAAAAGGTGAAAATGAAGAAGTCACTGTCGAAAGTTTAGAAAAGTAAGGACAAGGTTTGGGCTGCAGTGCGTTTTGCTGGGTAACCACGTGGATGCCGGTCCTCATTCTGCATCGCAGGTCCTGACCCCTGCAGTCCTGCTTAGTGTCTGCAGGTCTAGCAGCAAAATGTCCGCAGTAAAACTGTGAGTGTCACTCAGTCCATCTGCTGAGCACCAGCCAGCTGGAAAGTGGCCTCAGACGTGAGCAGGACACCATAAAGTGTCACCGCATGTCACAGCAAACCGAGAAGACAACACTGTTCCCTTTCAAATGACGGGAAATGTTCGTTTTCCCATCTCGCTGGCTGTGCTGTTAACAGCTGCCGGGGTCAGAGATTTTTGCGCAGCTTCGGAGGAGCAGAACGTGACCCGACAACCTCCCAGGTCGCAAACGCAGAGCATAGTAGCACTGTGCTTCCTCTGGCGTGTGCAACTCAGCGTGCCAAATCCGGCTCTGCTTGCCCATCCCAAACGCACCTCTCAACCACACCGATCCCCCACGTGCGCATCAGCTCACGACACACAGCTTGGATGTGTGTCTGTAGGCGCGCAGCCGCTCCACGCGGGGGTCCATGGTGAGCTGCATGATGGCGGGTGGCTGCTCGGTGGCACGGCGCTTCTGGGCGCCGTGGAGCAGGATACGGTAGAGACCCGTGACGGGGCTGCGGCTGTTGCAGCTCCGTGTGTCGCGGATGTGCTCGGCTGTGACCCCTAGCGCCCGCAGTGCCTCACACGCCTCAGCCTCGTCCTCCCTCAGCTCGTCGGGCCGTGACACGGCCAGGTGCAGGGGGTCGGACTGTGGTGGCCCGGGCGCACGGGTCATCTCCACGGGCAGCAGCCACCCGCAGCCCATGCTCTGGTCGAGGGCCCAGCGCTCGGCCGGCACGGGCCGCAGGAGCCCCTGGATGAGGCGGCAACACGGGGGGGGGACCCACGGCGGCACACAGAAGGCACCCTCCAGGATGAGCCGCCGCAGCTTGGGCACAGTGTCGGCGCGGAAGGGCATGGTACCCGACACCATGAAGAAGAGGATGACGCCGAGTGCCCACACGTCCACGTAAACGCCCACGTAGCGCTCGTCCCGGAACAGCTCGGGTGCCGCATAGGGGGGCGACCCGCAAAATGTGTCGAGCGTCTCATCACGGCGGCTCAGCCTGCTGAAGCCGAAGTCACCCACCTTGACCAGGCCGCTGTGGCAGCAGAAGATGTTCTCGGCTTTGAGGTCGCGGTGGACGACGTCGTGCTCGTGCTGTGGGCAGCCGGACTCGGTATTTATTTTAACGTCTACACAAACTGAGCTTTGCTCAGATTCATGCTAAGGCTTCAGTGGCTGAAAACAGAAAGTTCTACACAGGGATCATTGTTGGCTGATTTATCACATGAACATGTACTAGATTTGTTATTTTCTTACTGACCCCCGACACTCTGAGCTGAGTTAAGCCGCTACCACTCTCCTGTTCTGTCCGCCTGCTCTTTACTGCCACCTACCAGCTGGGAGGGTCAACACAAGTCGTGATAAACAGCCTTTCTAAGCAAGAACTCATGACAAACTGGCAGGTTTCTCTCACACCAAACCTCGCTGAGTGAAGAGTGAAAGGGGAATTAAAGCAAAGAATGAGGAAGGGGGGGGGGGAATCTGAGAGAATTAACCCTGGGAATGAAGGCTGTGAATGTTGTGTGGTGTTATGACTGGTTTTGCATTCTTACACACATTAATACTTTTAGTTGACCACTGGCCATGTGCAGAATGAGGGTTTGAGGGACAGACACTGACCATGTGCTTGACCGCCGCCAGGATCTGGGAGAAGACGATCTTGCTCTCGGTGTCGGAGAGGCGTCCCTCGGTGCTGACCCGGGTGTACAACTCTCCGCCAGCAGCGTACTCCATGACCAAGTACAGCCGCGACAGCGTCTCCACCACCTCGTACAGCCGGATGATGTTAGGGTGGTGCAGCCGCTCCATGCTGGAGATCTCGCGTGACAGCAGCCGCTGCGTCTTGGGGTCCAGCCTTGTCTTGTCCAGGATCTTTATGGCCACCTTGTCTGGGGGAACACAGAGATTCTGTGGAGGGGGTAGGTCTAGCTGCATGAGACCTGCAGCCTTTTCTGGGGGCCCAAGAAAGACCCTGCTGGTCAGTGGACCAGGAAAGCTGCCTTTCCCAGATGGTCCTTTTTGACTGCAGGGTAAGGGTCCCTACCTTTGGTGAGCACGTGGACACCAAGCTTGACGCGTGAGAAGTTTCCACAGCCGATCTCACCGCGCACCTTGTAGAAGCCCACCCTGCGGCCCACCGTCAGCTCCCGCACCGTCTTTTCGTCCTGTCGCATGTCAAGGTGCAGCTGCTCCAGGGGTGTGAGCCTCTGCGGTGTCGACGGGGCCTCATCTTCCTCGCTGCAGCTATCTGAGCTGTCCTGTGCGCTCCAGCGTGGGCTGTGACAGGGGATCAGGACGGAGCCCCTGGTCGCACACGCCGCCGTCATGCCGCTCATGCCATGGGTATCACATCCAGTGAGCTGTCCCCCACAACCTGTCAGATTCCTGGACACCAAATTCCACCCAGCTCAGGATTGAAACCACAACTTCTCCCTCAACTTGCCGGGTCCTTTCTGGAAGGATCCCTCACCTGCTGGGCCACCGCCGTGGCTGCAGGTTTGACGTCTATCCGGTATCAGGCCCAATTAGTTCAGGGGTCAGTTTGCCTCCCTAATGTCCTTAAAGCCCCTGAGATCAGCAGTGAGCGGCCAGTTAAGGAAAATGCCCTAAAGCAACAAGGAGCAGAGTAAACAAAAAACACTTACCAGAGTACACCATTCAGGGTCAGTCCTGTGTGTGTGTTTCCTGGAGGTCACAGCACAGTCCCACGTTTCTGCATTGGGAGACTCGTGAGATTCTCAGCGGTCGCTCACAGGAAGTACCCCGATCAAACGAGTCGAGCAGAGTAAAAATGTGATAAAGGAGGTGCTGCAGACTGGCTGTTCTCATTCAAGCCCCAAGTGGGTCACACTCCCTTCTTCCTTTACCCCCCTGTGGAGGGAGAGCTGCTGGGGCAGCTAGAACCTGTGTCCAGGTCTTGGTCCTTTGGTCCCAGCTCCTCCCCCATTGCATGTGTGTGTTTGCCAGGGATTAGGGAGAAGTTGCGCCCTCTAATGCGGCTTTATTTAGCGCCCCCCACGTTTCATCTGCATAACAAGGAGACAAAGCGATTAGCAGCAGATCAAGAATCCCCACAGGGCCTGGTGGACCATTGAGGACGGTGCCACCGTGGTGACCGACTACACACTGGCACATTCACGGTCATGTTTACTAACACATGCACCCTTTCTGTGTTACTTTCCGGCCCCCTGTGGTAAACATCTGCCGCTCATTAGAACAAGTGAACAAGTATCATTTGCACATACACTACAGTGTGCCACTCAGGGTGCCACAAACGCCACACTTTTGCACAAATGTGCAGTGCAGCCTTTGTTGTCATTGCAGTGAATGAGTGGAGCAGCTGACAGCTGCCGAAATTATCGCTGCATGATTAACTTCAACGTGTTCAATCTGTATTAAGTTTGTTCGATTTTACTTAACTTATTTAAAAAAGTAACCAAATTCAGCAACGTCCTGGAAGAACACAGCACTCTCACACCTCCCAGCCGTCACTAATAACCAGTCCACACAGACCGAACTATACGACACGTGATCCCGACCACAGTCTTGTCAGAGATTCAGCCAACGTCACACGACAGAAGTAGTTTGAATTGTAAAACTCCTGCTCTGTTTGGGAGAAAACAGTTCAGTCAATGACTGAAGCCAGGGATTAAAACACATGAAGTCACTAAATGAGCATCCGGAGTTCACGCTTTTCCAGCGCTCTGCCCGTCTCACTGTGACTGGTTTTAAAAACAACCTCAACACATGACTGGAAAACAGAAGCAATGACCCCACAAAATAATGATGGCGTGAATGTGCGTTACCAGGGTATCAGATCCTGGTAAATCGTCTTAACTGTGTGGCTTAATGCCATTATGTAACAGGAGCCGCTGATGCCAGAAACGACTCTGTGGGAGGTGCTCCGACCCGACTAATTTGACGCCAGCCAATCAGGTGAGGCCTGAGAACCAGTGAGAAAGCTGTGGGGAGCAGAGAGCCAAGCGGGGGGTGGGCTGACCAACCCAACACACCAGGTGTCAATGTGCAGGTCCAGCTTGGTGATGACCACACGGACAGATGGATTCTGACCTCGATCAGGCCTCAGAAGAGGAGAAGGGGGCGGTGTTGGTACACACCATGCCCTCAGTCACGGACATGGCGCCTTTACCTCGGAAAACGTGCGACTCAAATATTTGTAACGCAGGGAGCCAGCGTGGGCTGGCCACTTTATTAGGTACACAGAGCTTGCACACTCCACAAGGGTCTTGGTCAATGTTGGTTTGACAGCCTCACAGTCTGCAGCGCATTTCTAGCAGCACTTTTGTTCTGCTCACATCTCGTTCCACCAGTGAGGCAGGAACAGTGTAGGCCATCAGAAGAAAGCCACTGTCATGGCTGTGAAACGCTCCCTCGCTGGAAGCTCCAGTTTGACAAAGCCTGGACTGACTAGACATGACGCAGGGTTTTGGTACTGTGTGGTATTTCAATGATGCCGGTAAGCCCTGACAGTCAAACTCAGCGTTTTCACTCCAACACATACCCACATAAAAAGCAAGTTCTAGCATTTTTACATCTGTCATTAAAGATCATTTACTAAATGGCTGCAAATACAGTAGAAACTAGGTTTTGCCACTGAATTGGTATTGAATGATTGCCAGGGGTTTAAAAAGAAATATTTTCATCATAAGCATCATATGCATCATTCTAGTTTTGAGGCACGATGAAGCAGCTTTAACCTACAGGTCACTGTAGTTCAATGGAGTAGCAGTGATCGTCATATTTGCAGTTTAACACCGCATCACGTTCTATGCAAACATCAGACTAACTCCGAAATCATCTGTTCACATGTGTTTTGTAAATTTGGTTTATGCAACTGAACTAACAGAAACAATGAAAACAGAGATCCTTCATTTTTGTTTCAGGTTATCAGTAAATCACTTTTTTGACTTCAGCTGAGAATCACAATAGTGGAAAAGAAAGTTTGATTAACACTACAAGAGAAGTGAGTGAAGTGTGTTATTTGGCCTAGGATCCCCCCAGAGTGAAAGCAGAAGCTATAATCTCTCCTTCATTTTTACCCGAGTCATGTCAGAGAAAATCGTACCTTTGGAAGGGCTCACTTGTGTGTAAACACATCAACAGGGGGAGGTGCACGGGTGACCTCGGTGAGGTTCAGTGACACGCAGCAAAGAAAACAGCATGTTACAGCACACACTCTGACTATGTGCTGGTGTTATGAAGTGAACACTTACAGAGAAAGAACTGGGGCGAGGGAAAGTGTGTTGGAATATCTCACCCTGCGTTTGTATCATATTCATGCAGTATGGATCCTGCGGTGTGTGTGCGTGCAGTGATGTGACAGTGTGTCACAGTAACACACTGCTGTTGCTACAGGGTGGTGTAAATGATGCCTTACAATGCAGTGCAAACAAAGAAGGACTCAAACACACTAATTTGTCCAAAGCGGACGAGGTAAAACTTCAGGTGCTCCACACACACACCGTGTCATCTTCACATGCTACGTCTTCCTCCTCTTGGACTCAGGAGTGTGGTTTAGCCTGATGAGCCGCTGCTGCAGGGCTGCCACCTGTTGGCGGAGGGCCACCACCTCCCTCTTGTTCTCCTCGCGCAGAGACTGCAGTTTCTGTGGAACAACGTTGTACAATACAGTGTTATCAAACACATAGACACACACTCGTGTTAATGTGCATAAAGCAGGGCCAGAAAAACGATGATGGCAGCTGTAGGGACACACCCGGTGGAAGACGTCTCGGGGCGTGGGGAAAGAGCTGCGAGGCTGCTGCATGGCCTGCTGGGATGCATGTGCTCGGGCCAGTCTGGCACTGAACTGGTGAGAACCAACAGGAGAATAGGTCCAGCTTTAGACCCTCAGACCAACTACTGTCCGTTATGTAAGGCTGAAGGACACTAGAGACATGACCAGCACCTCCATCTGCAGCTTCAGAAGCTCGCTATGTCTCTCCTTCTCCTGTTCCGCCATCTTTGTGCGCAGCTCCTCCAGCTCCTCTTCCTTCATCTCCACAACTGCCCTCACCTCTGCTGTCCTGGCATCCACTGTCCAAATAGAGTAAAGTGGTGGCTGTGGGTGTGAATGTGAATGTGTGTGTGTGTGTGTGTGTGTGTGTGTGTGTGTGTGTGAGAGAGAGAGAGAGAGACTGCAGGCGGCGCTCACTGGCACACTGCGTCTCTTGGCGCAGGTTCTCCAGCTCCCTCTGGTGGCACTCGGTCAGCCCCCGCAGGTCCCTCTCAAGCCTGTCCTCACGGGCCTTGCTTTCCTGGACACCGCAGTTAAGGTTACAGGCCAGGAGCCACACTGCTTCAGGTTCTGTAGCTAGTGTCAGTCCTCTGTGCGTGCGTGTGTGTGTGTTTGTGTGTGTGTGTGTGTGTGTGTGTGTGTGTGTGTGTGTTGCAGAGTATTATTAATAATAAAAGAAATCTCTCATCTCACCTGCAGCCTGGCCTCATACTCCTTCTTAGTGACCTGCAGAGCACTGGTCAAACACTCATTCGCCTCTGGGACAGGGACAGCAAGAGGAGAGGACAGTGGACAGGACAGGAAGGATGACACAGTAACGGAAGAGGACAGAGGACAACTGGGATATGAATAGCAAGGGAAGGGGATGGCGCCATACCACTCAGGTCACACTGCTGCTGTAAGGCACTTTGGAGCTCTTGGACCATGTCCTGCAGCTGGTCTCTCTCTGGGGGGACAGCGCACTCTATTACTAACACACTTAATCAGGTTTTCAAGCACACCTATGCATGTGTGTGTCTGTGTGTGTACGCACAAGACAGACAAATCACCTGCGCAGCCCCTGCTCACCTTCTTTTAGGTGTTTCTCCCGGCTGTGACTCAGTTTCATCAGCTTCCTTGTTTCGTCTAGTTTCATCTCCAGAAAGATGTTCCTGCCCATCAGCTCACTCACTGTCTGAAAAAAAAACAAAAAACATATACACACACTTGCTGTCTACACACACACACACACACACACACACACACACACACTCACTGTCCACACACAGTCTTAATCAGTCACACTATGGGGGTGTGGTGTCCCCCCCAGGGGACTGTGTGGTTTCATAGCCTCTGCACCCAGGATGGACCCCAGACCACCAGGACCCTGACCAGGATAAAGGGGTTACTGACACGTACTCAGTTACTGTCTGCCAATTATCATATACGGCATACAGTCAAAAACAGTTACATCACCTGTTCATCTGTACATCGTTTAATGTACAAATAGAAATAAACCCATTTTAGCAGAATACAGTGACTTTAAACGAACAATCTCATTTAAATCGTTCGTTTGTATACAGCATCAGGATATGTGGTGAATGACAAAGGATGGAAGGATGTATGGATGGAAAGATGGATGAATAATAACCGTTCAAGGACGGTGTGTCCGACGGCCAGCGTTCCTCTTAGTGGCGGCGAGATTCGGCGACATTCACGTTAGTCATTTTAAACACATTTACTTACATTTGCTGCCATTTATAAATGTGTTTAAGTGTATATTTTGTTCTGCTGTTTGTTTGTGTGTGTTTTAGGCACGAACCCTCTCAATACGTGTGAAGTCGCTGAGGAGCCCGTCGAGCTCCACCCCCCGCAGCTTCTTCATCTCCTCGTCACAAACTGCTCCTAATCCCGCCTCACACACTTTGACAGAAATGTACAAATATTCAGTTTTAACAGCGTTACCCGGTTTAAACGCTGCCCGTTTAATATTGGCTAACAGGTAAGTTATCTTTCTGCAGTGCATTTACCACACTTGCTGTTAGTTTGAACATTTCCGACAATGTTCGTTAAGTACTAAACATCGACAGCGCGTCGTCTCTGCTGCTGTTTTACTTTATTTGCAATTTTTTGTCTGCCGGCTTTTGGCGGGCTGCTCGGGCGCGTGACCGTGCCCACAGGGCGCCAAAGTGAACCGTGAAGAAGCTGGACAGGAGAAAAACGTTGTGGCTTTGAGCTGTGGTGCTGGAGACACCCTGGAGGGGCAGGAAAAACAAACAAACAGATGGATATCGGATCCAACCAAACCAGAACTCTTCTGGAAACATCAACGATGAGACTGAGGCTATCCAACTTCAGAAACATCAGGAGAAGGTTAGAACCTCTCAAAAAAACTACGATTGCAGGGGAAAATGGAGGAAAAAGAAGACGAGGATTATTTGTTTATTTATATATTTTTTGCTAATAATTATTCTTTGTTTATTGTTTAGTGTCATTTGTTCTTAACAGTTTTAATTTCATTTAATTTAGGGGAGCGCGTGTTCTTAGGTATGTTAGGTGTAGGGCAGCACCCTGGGAACACGCCCATCGTCTGAGGTGGAGCTGCCCGTGTTTCCTTTAACCATTTTTAGTCAGAACCTTGGGGTATGTTTTTACTGTCTTAGTTTTTACCTTCGTGTAGTTTATGTATTTGCAACATTAGTTTCAATGACCCAGTTCCAGATGCGCTTGACCACAGCTCTAGCCACGATGAGGACAGAACTTGCTGAAGGCGCTGTATGCATAGCAGACAAGAGTTGATAATGACCCAACAACACTGAGCAACAACCACAAACATGGCTTTGTTAAGTGCTGTCCAGTAGGTCTGTCCTTCAGGTCCACATAGCCGATCACTATCAGTGCCTCACTATTTGTGCCCATCCATACTCAGCTGGACAAAATGGACACATCAGACATGCTTTGGGTTTTCATATTTTAATGCTAGTTGCATATAAACCATGTACAAGACGTGAGCAGAAGTGCAGCGCACAAAGCACCCCGAAATTGCTCATTTTTGTCACATACCAGCACTGTACTGTAATAGTTTAGGAACTCTGCGAGAGGGTTATAGGTTATAGGTTCTTGGCAAGGCAGATGTACCACAGTTATGAACAGCTTCTGTAAATATGTTTTAAAAAGCAAGTGTAAAACTACTTTTTGCTAAAAACTCCTTACAGCACTGTGTATCCTGAGTCTGGGGGGGCAGGCATGTTGGGGTTTAATGGGGACGGGGAGGGGCCTGCGAGGGACACGGCTCCCTTTGAAGGGTCGTAGCCCCGCCTCTGGCTGAACTCAGTGCTCATTTGCATAGTGCACCCCTCCGAGGTGTATGCGCAGCTGCTCCGATCTGCCAGCACTTCCAGAGTCATCTTCATCTCCTTTTCCCTCATGTTCTCCTCACCAGCCAACAACACAAATTCCCCCCTGATGGTCACCTTGGCCACCTGGCTGTAGGGGGTTGTGGCCAGCTGACCGCACTGGTGGGTGATGGGCAGACCTTTGGGAGGCGGGGCTAATGGGGAGACTGTGGACTGGGGAGATGGAGGTGGGATGAGGTTGACAGGGCAAGCTGATGGTTCCAGCCCTGAAGTCCAAAGGTCACACTCAGGCAGGTCAGATGTAATGTAATTCTCCCTCCTAGCATGAACGTCCTGGACGCAGCAGCAGGGGACTGCCTGGGTCAAGTCAGGCTCAAAGTTCTCGGCATTTAGGTCTAATTCCTCCAGATCCAGTTCGATGAAGTCTACCAAAAGATCCCCGTTGATGTTGTTCCCCTTGTAGTGGTCGAGTCTGCTGATAATGGAGCTGATTTCATCCAGCTTGCCCTTCTGAGCACGTGTGTATGTGCCCGGGGGGGGGGGGGGGTTGACGTGGGGTGGAAGACCAAAGAAGTTGCCACTTAAGTAGATGGTTTTTTAAGCACATCTGAATACATAGCAATGCTTCTGTTTATATCTCTGTTGTGGTATTTTGACAAAATTAAAGCAAACTACAAAGGTAAGAATCAATTCATGTTAAGTAGTCAAAGCAGATTTTCCCAGAATATGGCAGGTAGAGCTCTGTGGAGGCCAGGTACCTTCAGCAGGTCTGTGTTGATGCCTTTGATTCTGGGACTAGGGACTGGTGGTAGGAAGATCACCATTAACCTGAAGCAAAGTCAGAGCCACATGTGGTGTCCAGGTCAACAGTCAAACATTTATGGAGGATTAACACAGTCACACAGTTTACTGGTCACAGGGGAGCCACTGTGCACTGTAACGACTGGACCACACAACTGGCTGACAGACCTGTGGTGCTGACAGGTGACCACAAGCAGGAGGAGGATTCCACCCCCTACGGCTGCAAAGATCAACACCAAGCCGACAGAGAAGCTTGACTCTGGAAGGTAAGGGGGGGTCCGTCGGTCAGGGTGCAGGGCATTGTGGGTAATTGTATGATGTTAATGTGTTTGACCCATTTGAGCTCTTCGATGATTGGTATTGATTTAGAATATGACTGAATACACAGCACAGTGAATAGTGGGTAAACAGCAAATACACAGTGAATAAGCAGCAAGTAAAGTGCGTAAACTAAGCATAACCCACCTTGGGCGGGACTCTGTGCCAGGAAGACACGGAGAACTCGGCTGAACTCACTAAAGTTGTCGTGGGCCACCATTCTGCAGCGCACCTGCACCTTGTACTCAGTCTCCATACACAGGCCATAAATGGAGCGCTGGGTGCCAGAGACCACGTCCAGCTGCAGGGCAGAAGGCATAGCGCCCCCAGTGGTGCGGTGTGTCAGAGGCAGAAAAGGAGGGGGGACTATGCGCAAGTGGGACCACAGCTAATGTAGTGATTCAAAGCTGCTGCTTTCCACTGTTGGGACCTGCTGTAGCGCTCTCAAAGTACTGACCTTGAACTGACAGTGTTGTGTCTAAGCCACTTTGGGGAAACATGTCAGATGAACATAACGTTGACAGTTTAAAAATATTCTGCACTGGCTTCTTTGGTTAAGAACAATCAAGCTACAAACCTCTGAAGGTACAAACATTTTTCAGCACATTTGTTCATTCATTCATTCATTTATTTAGACTCCAATGGTATAGTGGAGTGGATGTGTCCTGTGTTTATCCTCCTAGCCAACAGATGGCAGTAGAGTGTAGCCAAGCACCTTTTCCGTTCTGTCGTTTTAAATTTTTTTTAAATCTTAAGATTTTTTTTGTTTTCACATAGCTGGGGTATTAATACAAACTGTTTTTATTTATTACAGCAGAACCTCCCCAGTGTGTTAGTGGAGGAACATATGCATTATTAGCCTTCCACTGACTTGGACTTAGTGGTAAAGTGGTGCCTTTGATGGTGCGGTTGCGTTTGTGTGAATGGGACAGACCGGGACACACCGTGCGCCAGTGGCTGGAGCCTCCGTCACAGTAGTGCACCTCGTACTCCAGGTTCATCCAGCCGGTCCTGACGTCGGCTGACGGTGGTGGCTCCCAGTGCACCAGGACGTCGTAGTAGCAATTGGACCGGCTCACATTGAGCAGTGTCCAGTTGAGGCCCACGGGTGGCTCCGGGTACACTGCCAAACAACACACACGTCAGTTAGCTGGCGCTACGCCTCCAGGTGCGTTCTGTGTGATGCTCACCCACCAATGCTGTCGATGCTGAAACGGAGCTCGTCATAGGTGGTGTCCTGGGTTGCCGAACGCAGCTGCACACAGTAGGGTGTCCACACAGATGTGTGCCGTGCTCCAAAGTAGCACTCGTTAGCCACTGTCGCGCTGTACTCGGGACACTCGTGCCAGGCCCTCATGCGATCACTGCAGGCATGTGGAGGTTACGCTTGACCCACAGTCAGTCGTCAGCACTAGAGTCACACAATACCCTAGCATACTGCTTTGGTCAACTATCACAGCACCAGCCACCTAGGTTTCTAGTTACCACATTACCTGTGTTTTACTCTCTTTTCAGATCTCTAAAATGTCTATCACGTGGTGTGTTTATCATCTGAGCTGACAGCTAGCAGTACAGAGCAGCGAAATAGAATAGCACAGCCTTACTCCAGCTCACCTCCACGGTGTTGGTGCTCAGCAGCAACCTGAGTTTGATGGAGTCAGTTGACTCTGAACAGCAGTATGTGGAGGTGATGTGTGTTTACTCATCTTACCCTTTTAACTGAATAAAATATGAATATGCTGCCAGGTGTTACCAACTGTTTTCACGTTTGTGCCATTTCTACACAGCCTTGCCAGTCACTCCTTGTGACTGTGATGAGTAACCAGTAAAGTTATGCAAAGGATGTGTAAGTGCAGAGGCTCATGTGCTATGTAAATACTGTTAGGAGCATGTGAAGCGCGTGAGTGCCTGTCGGCCCCCTGCGTACTTCTCCCTGAGAAAGAACACCCGCAGAGCGCCAGGTGCCGAGAGGTTCCAGAAGCTTCCGGTATCCCACCAGCAGCGGAAGGTCTTGTGGTCCCTTGACTGACAGCTCGTGAAGTGTGGCCAGGCAGGGGCAGGAGGACCTGGGGGGTGAAACACGCAGCAGTGGCACTAACTTTCCAGAAAGAGCACTGCTGTGATGTGACCAAACGGTCCCGAGTTCAGGGCTTGACATGCAGCTCTAAAGAAAGCCTAACAGCACACTCACACATAAACACAAATTGACAAGCGACACGGTCCTGAAGGTGAAACGCAACACCTGGACCGTCCTTGTGGGCAGCTTTACCCTGTAATTACCATGTAATAACCGTGTTTGTCCCAGTGCTCACTGCATGAACTGGATGAAGGTTAAGCATATGACCAGGATGGAGGTGTGGTGTCCCCTGAACATTGTCAACGTGGAAATGGAGCTGACAGCAGGGTGGGCAGGGCACAGCCAGTGTGTGGGACAGACACGACAGCACCCCCTCTGGTAGATGAGGATCATGATTCTCTGTTGGTCCAGGGCCAGAGTGCGTGTTATGTTTATCCTTCCAGGAACTGGGTGCTGTGCTCCTCCAACATACACACGTGCCGGAGACACTGCAGTCAGTGATCGTGATGGCGAGCGGCAGCTGTGTGAGCTGCACAAACACATAGACACACCTCTAAACCCCTCAAACGAGTCAGGCCGTTCCAGCTCTGCTGGGGGTGCACCAACAGCCCAAAAGACACGTCTCTTTTACTGTGGTAAGGAAATACACCCCACTCACAGCAGGGTGGTGACAACTGTACAAACGTGACTCCATTAGACAGACGTGTGTTGCTCCTCATGGTGAGCTGTGGCAATGAGGGATGAAGAAGGCCCTACACCCCTGGTTTGTCCAGGTTCTTTACTGCTACCTGTTGGCTTGGAGGCTCAACACAGGACCCATCTGCTCCACTATATACAGGGATTTAAGTGACAAATAATGAAGTGAACCCTGACATGTCGGTATCTGAAAATTCCTAACTTGAGCTGGTGTGTGCCTCCAGCTGTCTCGGCCACACGCAGACTGAGTCTTACCTGTACCGGATGCCACCTGTACCTCCAGCAGCAGGATGGCAGCACAGCACAGGTGTGCACAATGACGGGTACCTGCCATAGCAGTGACCCTGTGGGCAACAGCAGCTCATTAATATGCATGCATGTGTGTGTGACAGGTGGAAACCTCTGGCAGCTGTGTGTTTGGCAGCCAGAGGTTTTAGACAGGTGTGTCTGTGGAGGACCAGCCCACGTTCTGCACAGGACTGTTGCCAGATGTATGTGCTGCCATCAAGCTCAAATTGGGGTTAGTCTGAGTGCGATAGCAGGGGAGGTGGGTTACACAGCAGCACAGTAAAGCAGAGTAACAGTCAAACACACAACTGGATGCTTCAGTTGACCTCGGTTGTTCAACACAGAGGGGAAAAGGTTTTTTTAAAGGAAAAAATGAAAATGCTAATTTGAAAGAGGAAAGGTTACTAAATACAATAACTGGCGGTACTGGTTACACTTGGTTATAAAACGTTAGTAAACCAGTATAAGTGTTAATAAACATGTTACTCAATGCTATGCTGGTTATCGAATGAGTGTGGCTAGTTAAACCAGTTAGTTACATCAGCTGTCAGAGATGCGGAGCCAAGTAGGGTTCGGCTCTCACTCACCGTTGTGGAGTGGCGCTGTGCAGTCGGGTTCAAGACAACACACTGACTCGCACACTGCTTAACACTCACACAGCGGTGCAGGGCAGGAGTGCGTGACACCGTCCCGGGAGTCCACACACAAACACACACACAGCCTGGCAGCCAGCTGCAGTGTGTCCGGTGGCAGTGCGCCCCCTGGTGTCCGTTACTGAGGTTGCGGGGAGCGTTCAGACAGCTGTTACTGAGCCCTCAACACAGCACTACCTGGTCCTCCCACCCCCCTCCGCTACCCGCAGACTTGCTTCCTGCACTCGAGGAACATTCTCAAATTAAATGCTGTCTCTCTGGGTCAGACACTGAGAAGCTGGTTGACACCTTTTTTCCCAGCTGGTTGGATTGCTGTATCTCCTTGTCTCTGGCTGCTAGAAATACTGTCGCATCAGGTCTTAAATCTTTTCCCCGTTGACCTGTCGCAAACAGACGTGAGTTTAAGTTACTTAGTAACCTAGAAGATGCTCAAGGGTTTGGCACCGGCCTACATCCCTGATCTCATCACCAGCATTGGTTCAGTGTGTATTCAGTGATTGAGTCCATGCTGATGTATTCACACATTGTCCTCTTTTTGTCTCTCTTTCATTCTAGTCTCTGCAGCCTGGAGCTTGTGAGGGCCAACTGACTTTGAACTGACCTGCAGCTGGGGGGCCCTGAATACGAATGGTCTCGCTCAGTCTCAGCTCTGTTATGACACACACACCAGACCTTTCTGTATACAGCACCACTACAGAATGAGTCTGATAGCTGAGCAACAGGTATCTGTGTTAATGTGTGCCAGCCCCTGTACCTCTGTACCTCTGCTCTGTGTCACCACTTCACAAGACAGCTATATAAAAGTAAATTGAATTGGACATCAGTATTACAGTATGACCCACACCAGATGGGGGCGCTGTGCCCCCCCCCCACTCCCTCTGCTACTCTGTATGAACAGAGCCGTGAACTTTCCTCTCATTCGCATTGACCACTGGGACACTTTGAAAAGATGTGCTCTCCCTGTCTGTTGCAACAAATACACTTTGACATTTGCAAACAAATCAAGAGCAGAGAGCAGCTCCATGGGGCTTCACTGAGTGGAGACCACAGGACCATCTGTCAGTGGCGTGGTCTTCACTGGTCACACTGGTTGCTGCATGCAGGATTTCAAAGAGAACAAGAAAATGTGCATTTTCACTGTGATATTTATATATTCTGCTCTAATAATCACACAGTGCTGCAGTTGCTTGTCTGGTCACGTGTAATGATGTGTACTTAACCGAGTTATTGACCCCTCCACCGCTCACTGTGGTCAATGTGCAGTGATGGCATCACAGGACCTTTGGTCCATTTGGTCAGTCATTCAGTCATACGTGGCCATGTCACATCATTTCCCTCGTGTCCGGTGTCTAGTGGCCGGGGTTTAGTCACCTGTGTCTGGAGACTGATATCAGTAGAGCTGACTGCCCCTGTCCTGATTTGGTGAGATACTGAGACAGATGCCGTGCAAAGGTGAACTGTTCATGTGTTCCCCTCGAACATAAGTCAATACATGGACCCAATGCCACGGTGGAACTGTCCACACACACACACACACACACACACACACACACACACACACACACACACACATCCTCCCCCAGTCTCTGGCCCTGCCTGTTTACAACCCCTAACGGTACTGCTCCATTGCCTGTTACCTACCTTCTGCAGGTGTGCGACAGAACACTGACCTCAACCGCTCTCTTCAACCAGGCTGCAGAACCAGAGCTCTTTCCTGGTTGTGTAGGATGGCCATGTCAAAGCTCCTGTCCCAGCTGGAGAGGATGCACACACGCCTGCACACCCCCTGCAGGATTTGCCTGTTCACCACACACTCCGCAAAGAAGGTGGGTGTTCCTTTACACTCCGGGGCTGATGTGCAGCCATAAACTGCAGGTGTATTACGGTTGTTTTTATGTGTTTCTTATGTTCTTCTCTGACAGCTGTCCTGGTCAATAATATGTTTGCAGAGGTCTTGGTTCACCTTCAGCAGTGTTTAATGCCTCCTCCCTGATCCATGTGCCTGTGGTATTTTATTACTTCTTTGGGAATATTAAAGTGATCTTTTAAAAATGGTTCAAAAGGCACCTTGAAGGAGTCGTAAGAGGAACAGATGATAAAAACTGATCTCCTTCTGCTGCCTCAGGGCCTTGCTGGCTTTTAAAGAGGAATCCTCACCTAGTGTACTGTACTGTGCTGTATTTCACCACACTGTACCAACGGTGGTGTAAAAATGACTGACTATGGAGGGATGGTTTTCTCTGGCCTGAGGAAAACACGGTAAAGCCCATTACTGACACACCATGTGTAAATGCGCAGTAAGTACAGGAAGCATGTCAGTGACGTGTCAAGTGAGGCACCGCAGTAACGGTGGCCATGGTTGTTCTATGCCCTGTGTGTGAACCCCACTGACCAGAGTGACCATTACCCCTCTGAGGGTAACTAACTGCCACCTCCCCCCACAGCTCGGCACCCGCGCCCTGTCCAGCTCAGCACTCAGAGCCACTTGCTTCTACAGCAACCCCACAGAAGCGGTTAAGGACATCACAGATGGTGCCACTCTGCTGGTGGGAGGTAGAGGCTAAAGGGGAGGGACCCAGTGAGGGTGGGTGAGGGGAGGGCACCAGTACTGCAGGGGGTGTGACCCCAGCCCCAGGACAGCAAGGGGTACGGATGCCTATCCTCTGTGCTCTCCAATGACGCCCTGCTCTGCTCCAGGGTTCGGTCTGTGTGGCATCCCGGAGAACCTGATCGGCAGCCTACTGAAGACCGGGGTGAAGCAGCTCACGGCCGTGAGCAACAACGCTGGGTGAGTGTGTGTCTGGGGTATGGCTGTGTGTGTTGCAGCATGTTCTCGTACCTCGCTATTATCCTGGTAGCCTCCCTATAGGGTGGACAACTTTGGTCTGGGGCTGCTGCTGAAAACCAAGCAGATCAAGCGCATGGTGTCCTCCTATGTGGGTGAGAATGTTGAGTTCGAGAGGCAATACTTGGCTGGGGAGCTGGAGGTGGAGCTCACACCACAGGTAAGGCTGGACCCCCATCCTCCCTGACCGCCCCCAACCCGTACACCCCCTGGCCTCACGTCTTGCTTATGGACTCCGGCAGGGCACTCTGGCAGAGAGGATCCGGGCGGGAGGGGCTGGGATCCCCGCCTTCTTCACACCCACTGGCTTCGGCACACTCATCCAGGAGGGTGGCTCGCCAATCAAGTACAACAAGGACGGCAGCATAGCCATCGCCAGCGAGAAGAGGGAGGTGAGATCCCGACCCCCTGCTCCTGTATCTGTCCCTCTGCCGGGGTCTGCTGCTCATTGTGTCCTCACACAGGTGCGTGAGTTCAACGGCCGCCACTACGTCATGGAGCGAGCCATCACTGGTGACTTTGCCCTTGTCAAGGCCTGGAAGGCGGACCAAGCCGGGAACGTCGTCTTCCGGTAAGAATGTCTGCTCCTGCATAGGATGCAGTCAGAACGCAGTCAGAGTGCTGTCGGGCTTAGCTGTGACCCACAGATTGTGGTACAGAGATGCCTCACTTGTCACTGCTTTGTTTGCAGAAAGACTGCGAGGAACTTCAACCAGCCCATGTGCAAAGCAGCCAAAGTGACCATCATCGAGGTACAAGTCTGTAGTACTGTGTTTCGTGTATAGTACCGTGGTACAGCATCTTTTGCACTACGGTACTGTGGCCTCCTCTGGGACATCAGGAAGAGTTGAGAAATATTCTAGCTTATTGTAACCCAGGGCCATAGGCTCAGCCAGCTTGTGTCCAGGCCTCAGAGGGGCACTGTACGCCTCTAGTGACAGGTTCTGTCCTGGGCCTCTAGGTGGAGGAGATAGTGGACGTCGGGACATTTGCTCCAGAAGACATCCACATTCCTAGCATCTACGTGGACCGCATTGTGAAGGGAGCCGCGTATGAGAAGAGGATCGAGGTAGGAGCTCACTCAGCGGGGGGCCAGTAGCTCGACTCACTCAGCGGGGGGGGCAGAGGTGGCTCAATTTTCCGCATCACCCTCAGAAGCGAACGGTGCTGCAGCCAGATGAGGAGCCAAAGCCCAAGAAGGAGTCGGACCTCCTGCGTGAACGAATCATCCGGCGAGCAGCACTTGAGTTCCAGGATGGAATGTATGGTATCCTTCTTACGTGTGTATCGCGCAACGGCACATATGAACACAGCTAAGAGTCCTGAGCTGCAGTGCAGGGAGACCGAGTTCTGCATCAATACTGGGATGTGTCCCCTTGACCTTTCTGTTTGTACATGTTTCAGGTACATATTTCACCCTAACCCTACAGTACATGTTCTCACTGTGTGTACAAACCTTGACTGTGCCCCCCAGCAAACTTGGGAATCGGGATCCCGATGATGGCCAGCAACTTCATCAGCCCCGACATCACGGTGCACCTGCAGAGTGAGAATGGCATTCTGGGATTGGTAAGGACCTAACAACCTCTCCACCCCACACTAGGTTGCAGGGCTCCTGTCCCACAGGTGTTGCAGCAGTACTCATGTACACTGTTTCCATGTGTTTTAGGGTCCATACCCTACAGAAGACCAGGTGGATCCAGACCTCATCAATGCCGGTTGGCCCCTCTGTCTTTCATGTAGGATCTATTATTCATGTTCTTCCTGTTTGACCTTTGACCTTTGAATTCACATTCCTCTCGGCCACCAGGTAAAGAGACTGTGACGGTGCTGCCTGGCTCTGCCTACTTCTCCAGCGACGAGTCCTTTGCCATGATCAGGGGGTAAACTGTCGCACACCTCAGGCGTCCCATGTGACCGTAACTCCCCGAAAACAAGTCATTTTACTGTACAGACAAGTGGACAGGTGGACTGATAGGTGATACATAAAAGTTAGCCAACACTGTCATGTTCTCGCTCCTCTGTCTGTGTCCTGCTGCAGAGGACACATCAACCTGACCATGCTGGGAGCCATGCAGGTGTCCCGCTACGGTGACCTGGCCAACTGGATGATCCCGGTGAGGACACTCTCTGTTTCTGCCTGTCTCACCACGTGGGGGCAGACCACCTGGAGATGCTAACAGCAGTGTGTCTCATGGACAGGGGAAGATGGTTAAGGGAATGGGTGGTGCCATGGACCTCGTAGCCAGTGCTGGGACCAAAGTGGTTGTTACAATGGAGCACTCCGCCAAGGTACTGCACTTTTACCACCTCCCCCCCGATGATGAGGGGGGTATGTTGATGCAGACAGAGAGGGGACAATATGGACAGGCAAGTCCACATAGGAGCTCCTTCCTCACCTACAGGCTTCCCTTTTAGGGTGGCAGACACAAAATACTGGAGAAGTGCACGTTGCCCCTCACAGGGAAGCAGTGTGTGGACCGCATCATCACCGAGAAGGTACCTGTGTGTGTGTATGTGGGAAGGGAACATACGGGCATCATGAGCCTGTCTGAGAGCTGGGAGCTCCCCAGCGCTTTCTGTAGGATGGGGCTCCTACAGGGACCAGCAGTGAGTCTGCACAATGATGTGGAGCCCCAGTCAGTAACATTCACTCCTCGGGTCCTGTTAAAGTCTCAGGTGTAGCTGTAATACCTGAACAGCAGCCTGTAAGACTTTTACTCCCATATTTTCATTCAATTTGGGTTGCATGAAAATGTGAGCTAAAACAAGTGAAATGAGGATGTGCACAAACGGCTGAGTCCCTTAAAGAGGAGCAGCGTTCCTCATCCTGCTCATCACCTGGCTGTAAACACCGTGGCAGGGACTTGAACTAAGGCAGTTCTGTTTCACGGCCCTTTACTGCCCCCTATGCACTCAGATCGCAAACACAGGCTACACACAGAAACTTTAGAAACAGTTAAGTGAAGAAAGGCTGAAATAAGTGAACAGGAAAATATCTAAGACTCATGGATCGCTGGATCGTTCCTGGCCACTGATTGTTGATGTGGTCACTGCCCTGTTGATAACCAGATGATTGATTGATTATGCCTGCTTTACCACGTCCCTACAGGCCGTCTTCGATGTGGACAAAGAAAAGGGCCTGATGCTGGTTGAGCTGTGGGAGGGGCTAACAGTGGATGACATCAGAAGGTGCACTGGGACCCAGTTTGACGTGAGTGTTAGCGGGATTCTGGAGGCATGGCCAGAGCCCCTTAGACACACCCTCTAAAAGGGCGTGGCACAATATTCAACAGCCACTACAATGAAGGGTCAGAACCCACCAGAACCCTGTAAACACATGAATGCCTGTCCATGAAGTTACATGATTATTTTATATGTCATATTTCAGTCTGAATACGATCCTCTCTTCCTCGTAATGTCTCATTTAGACAAATTATTTCACACTGAAGATGAAATTTTACTCTGTTGCCTGTGGTAAATCACAGTGCTGTCGCTGTGTCTGTCCCGTGTCCATCACACAGGTGTCTCCAAACCTGGGACCAATGAAGCAAATTTAACGTCAGCGTTCACTGTGTTTGTAACCATGAGCTCAGTGTCAGAAGCAGGGGGTCTCTGTCCCATCGGCTGGTTTCTCAGGTCTGACCGCAGTGACACGTTTCAGTCCAGCCGCCCACTGGGGACACTCCTTCACCCTCACATCCTGAGTGGACAGCACTGGGACACATGGCACCTCTTTGTCACACCAAATAAATATGATAAAAAAATGGCTGTGTGGGGGGCCTGGAGTGTTTCTTTCATGACCACAGAAGTCCTATTGGGGGCGTGAGAGAGCTGGAGATGAGTGCTGAAGCAGAGACAAGCTGTCATTGTGTGGTGGTCATCTGCAGTTCTGTTCGTGTGAACGTGCCCACACACACACATCCGCGCGCACACAGGTTTCCTGAAGAGTGCTGGGGGAGGGCGTCCAGTGTTGCACAAGGCCTGATGCCAGAGGTCAGAGGACTGGAATCCAGGCTGGGGGGTGGAGGGGTAACCTCATCAGGAGGTCAGTGGCTGCATGCACTTGGCTTTAAGCCAAGGACACTGGTGAAGGATAACCCACAGTGTGACACACACAGCAACAGGGATAGACACACAGGCGCCAGATGGGCTAAAACAAGCAAGTTCTGGAAAATAAACTCATGATAAGGGGATTAGCCTGACGGACTGCGTTTAGTAAACGTTTTCTGTGTGGGTGTGTGGGTGTGTGGGTGTGAGAGAGAGAGCGTTAGCTAATGCAGTGTAACCAGTCCAGTCTCTCATGGATCCTAGTGCAGGTTTTCGCTCCAGCCACAGGGACACTCTAGGGACAAACAGTTCCACAGTCCACAGTGTGGTTGCCTCAGTTTGGACCCTGGACCAGTGACTGCAGGGACAGGAAGTACTCGGCTCGGTGCAGCCACTGTTTCCACATCCTGCTGGAAATACGAGTCCCTCTGTGGGAATTGACCCCTAGGCCAGGTGAATAAATACCCAGGATCCCCACGCTCCTGTCAGCATCGTGGTACTCAGACCGACACGCAATGGAGGTGAGTCACTTACACCTTCCTTGTTACACTCGTCCTGTGGGGTGTCAGCGGTGAGACTCGAGGCTGTTTACATCTGATGTGATGCTCCTGAAGGTGGCGCTCACTGCGCTGTGTACCTCTGTCTATCCCTCTGTCTGTCCCTCTACCTCTACCTGTCTGTCTACCTGTCCCTGGTGGATTCATGTGTGGCACAGCACTTGCAGCAAGATCAGTGAAGCTCTGCAAATCTGAATACTGGGAGACATGGGTCGTGAGGTCACAAAGCCCAAAAGCTGCCCTGTATCACGACCCCCTGTGTGTAAGGGGCTGATACAGACTGGAGATACAGGAGATGGTTTATAGGGGTCTATAAAGTCTATAAAGCCACTTTGCTCTGTGCCCCACAAGATGTTGAGACTCCGCCTCCCAGCTCACACTCCCAGGGTGACCATGGACACCTCACACCTCCAGCTTTTCTCTTCTTCTTCAGGTTCCACTTCTGGTGCCTCTAACAGCACTGGCTGTGTTCCTTGCCCTGTTTCCCCACAGCCAGTGAGTACGAGTGCAGTGCTGCCTGACCCCCGCTGAGCAGAGTGCAGGTAGGCATGGTGATCTGTGGGATGCAAACTCAGCCCCTACTGTGTGACTATTACAGCAGCCAGCAGCCAGTGGACTGTCAGTTGGGCACCTGGTCAGACTGGTCTCAGTGTGATGGCTGCTCCCAGTCTCAGGTGAGCTCACCTTCTGCATATGCTCTGCTCTGTGAATGTGCTGCCACTCCTTCAACATGCCTCCTCTGTGTATTTCACGCTCAGACACGGACCCGCAGACCCCAGGTGTTTGCTCAGTTCAGGGGGACGCCGTGCAGAGGGGAGCGCAGCCAAAGGAGGAGCTGCACCACCACCAGAGGCTGCCCTCTGCAGGAAGACTGTGCTGGAAGGTTCCGCTGCCAGTCAGGTATGTGTGTGTGGTGACCTCAGTTCATCTTTACTTGTCATTATTCTCGTCTCCGTTCCCTCAAGAACACAGTAATTTGTGGGTTCTAGCTGAGTTGTGTTTGTTTGGCTCAGCTGGGGGGCGCTGTTCTGTACTCTGGGGAGAGCTGCAGTTTTCTCAGGGCACTGGCCAGTTCTCATATCTACACACCACTGAAAGGGGGCTACAGTGGGGTTGGGGTGGTTGTGGGGTCCATGGCTGGTGGTTCAGAGGGTGGTGGAGGTGCTGCGCTGGACCCATAACCTGCTGGAGCTCATGTAAGGCGCAGGTCCAAGCCGTCTGATTCGTGTGTGTGTGTGTGTGTGTGTTCCCATCAGGTCAGTGCATCAGTGTGAATCTCGTCTGCAATGGTGACCAGGACTGTGAGGAGGACGGGCTGGACGAGCAGTTCTGTGACGAGACGACGGCAACAGCTGTGTGCAACGAATACAAGACCCCCCCCAGTGCAGAGCTCACTGGGAAAGGGTAAAACACAGTAGCCCAACAGAGAGAAGGGTAAAACACACAGTAACCCAACGCAGTAATACCTGCGATGTGTTCAGGTTCGATGTGCTAACAGGGACCCTGAAAAGCACCATCATCAACGCTAAGAGCTTTGGAGGTCAGTGCAGGAAGGTGTTCAGCGGTGACCACAGGATCTTCTATAGGTTACCCCAGAGCCTGCTGGGATACACCTTCCAGGTGAGGGATACTTCACATGAGTAGCTGTCAGTTCTGAACCAGAGTCCCACATTGGACTCCTGTACACAGCAGCCCCTGCTGACCAGGTGTGCACTGCCCCCAGGTGAGCGCAGACAATGACTTCACCGACGAGTTCTACAACAGCTCCTGGTCCTACATGAAGCACAACGACAACAGGCAGTGGTTCAAAGGGGGACACGACTATCGCATTGTTCACAGAGAGCTGAGCAATGCCAAGGTAGGTCCTGCACAGGTAAACCTCGCGTAGGTGACACTCGCACGGGGGTGTCCACGTTAACCTGTACTTTGAGGACGTGTGATGTTTCAGGCCCACAGGTTGATGATAATAAAGAACGAGGTGGAGGTGGCCCAGTTCCAGAACAGTCCGCCGCAGTACCTGCCGCTGGCCGAGGGCTTCTGGAAGGCTTTGTCCGCCCTGCCCACCGTGTACGAGTACAACTCCTACCGTCAAATCCTGGACACCTTCGGCACCCACTTCCTGTCTGAGGGCTCGCTGGGCGGCCAGTACCAGTTCCTGCTGGAATTGGACTGGGAGACGATGAGCGAGACCAGTGAGTCCCAGGGGGGTTGGCCTCCACTCCCTCTCTGTCTTGAGGTGGGCAGAAGGGCAATGGCATGTGCTTTCCCAGCCCTCCCTGCACTCCACTCTTCTCCTTCTGCCCCGAAGGCACCTCAGACACCGACTACCACAAGTGCGTGACCCACGTGAAGCGGCGCTTCTTCCGCAAGAAGACGACCACCAGATGCGACAAACTGATTGAGAACCTGAAGAACAGCAAAGGTGCAGCATGGTGGACAGTAGGAGTCTCGCCATTTCATACATCTTCCTGATCCTGTTCCTCACGCAGCTCCAGTTAGCATCACGTGGAGAGTCACCCTTAGGGTGTCAACCTCACACCCTCACACTCCAACACTCTCTGGCCTCTGTCTCAGGCTTTAGCAACAACCGGCTTCCTGTGAAGACAAATGTCATTGGTGGGGATCCAGCCTTTGTGGCTGGACTGGGTTTGCTGGACATGGAGGATCCCGGTGCCAACATGAACATGTACTCCAAGTGGGCAGGTTCTGTGAAGGATTTTCCTCGTGTGATCAAACCAAAGGTGGGTGTCCAGCAGGGTCTGGAAGGACAGGTTGATGCTGGAGGAGATCAGCTACCTGACATCTCTTCCCATAAACAAAAAGTCTTTACCAGTGTTTACCAACTTGTGGTGTTGGGGGGGGGGGGGGG
>UFQX01001001.1:175334-187846 GCA_900497675.1 Arapaima gigas
GGGGGGGGGGGGGGGGGGGGGGTCAGGGTCTGATTTGAACTCAGGACTCTGAATCTGCAGAGCAGAAGTTGTGACCATTGACCTCCTGCAGCTGCGGCCGCTGTACGAGCTGGTGAAAGAGGTCCCCTGTGCAGCTGTGAAGAAGCTGCACCTGAAGAGGGCAATGGAGGAATACCTGGACGCCGACCACCCCTGCCACTGCCATCCCTGTCTCAACAACGGGCAACCACTGGTGGACCCCTCTGGGTGCTCGTGCATCTGCAGACCAGACACGGCGGGTCTCGCCTGCGAGAAGGGCGCCATCCTGGGCGAGCAGCCAGGTACCCCAGCGGAGACTTGAAACCTTCTGAGACCAGCTTCTCCGCTCCTCCACCCTGACAACTCAACCCCGGTCATCTCTTTCAGGTGTGGTTCACGGCACCTGGAGCTGCTGGTCGCCTTGGAGTTCGTGTTCTGGGGGGCAGCGGACGAGGACTCGAACCTGCAGCAATCCGGCCCCGAGGCTGGGAGGCCAGCACTGCGTGGGGGAGCCGAGCGCGAGGTGTCCCTGTGAGGAGCCAGATCTCCAGCACCTGCGGTGAGGGCCGGGTAACTGTGGCCAGTGAGCCTGCAGTGTGACTACATTAGACCAGGTCAGACCAGGTTAACCAGGCAGCTGGATGTGTGTAACACTGTGCACAGAGCGATGGAGCCGCACTGCTTTGATCCGGCCGTGACGCCGCTCCGGTCCTGCAACGCGCCGCCGCCTCTGAGAAACGGCTTCGTTACGGTACGTGGACCGCGGTGACTGTGGATGTGGACCGTGGTGACTGTGACTGTGGACCGCTTCACCCTCTTTTCCTTTTTGCCCAAAAGGAGCCCAAGGACCTGTACCCAGTCGGGAGCAAAGTGACATATTCCTGCATAGAGCGCCACCACCTGGTTGGTGACGGCATGGCAGAGTGCACAGAGCAGCAGAGCTGGAGGACACAGCCCATGGAGTGTAGGAGTAAGTGAGCACAGGGGACAGAGCAGAGGGCAGACAAGGACAGAGATGAGTGCAGGACTGAGGGCAGCAGGAAATCCCGCGGCGAGGACAGAATCACATCGGATGCGTGTGGCACTTTGGGGAGGAGACGGGGACAGAATTAAGCTGATTTTGGGGACAGTGTGCAGCTGAGATGAGGGACAGTGTGGAGTGGATGGAAGGGACCTGAAGACTGTGCAGTGCTAAGGTGAGAGGACCAGACCCCCAGCATCAGACGTCACGTCCCTACTCTGTGCTCCATCTCCAGGCACAGTTTGCATGGCTCCCGCCCTCCCTTCTGCCGTCATCGCCATCCCCTGGAAACCGACCTATGAAATCGGAGAGGTGCTGTCTTTGTCCTGCCCCCCCGGCAAGCAGCAAGAAGGACCGTCCACAGTGTCATGTGACTCCACTCTCAGCTGGTCTCCATCACCGAGGGACGTGGCCTGTGTCACCAGTAAGACCTGCTGCCTGCGTGTTCGGACCCATCGTGCCACCGCGGTCCCCCGGGCTCTAACATCCGTGTCCGACAGGGGGCCCCCTGGAGCCTGAAACGGCAGGCCTGCAGTGCGCGGCGTGGGAGAAGCTGGTGGAGATGCAGTGTGTGTGTCGCATGCCCTACGAGTGTGGGTGGGTGTCACCTTGCTGCATGTTGCAGTGTGTTGCTGTGTCAGCGCCCTAACCGCCTGCCACCCGCAGGACGTCCATCCAGGTGTGTGCAACCAACCCCCAACGAAGCCGCACGGACCTACTGAGCGTGTGCAAAGTGGGCGCCCTCCAGTGTCTGGGGCGGAGCTACACGCTGACTGAGAACAGTGCGTGCGATTGGCCGGAGAGCGAGGCTCCGCCCTGCTCCGCCTGCCGCCCCTGGGAGCAGTGTGATGGTGGGTGAGGCTCCTCTATTGCCATGGTTACCACCAGTAGGGCAGTAGTGTAACTGTTCCCTGGTTTGTCTCTAGGCCCCAGAAACGTGTGTGTGTGCCGGGAGCCAGAGGGGTGCGTGGGGCGAGACCAGGGGGCCCGTGTGTGTGCCAAACCTGCAGGGGAGAGCACTGCTGTCACCATGACAGAGTGTGAGGTGGGGCTGCGGAGGTGCCGTGGGGAGCAGGTGTCCGTCGTCGCCATCCAGCCTTGCAACACCTGAGTGGAAGACTTGGGGGGGCAACATGAGGGGGGCACCTGGGCGGGACACCCGACTTCAAATTTTGTCATGTACATTTTGACTGTGTAACAGGAGTGTTTGGTTAATAAAGCAGCGAAAAATAGACATTAAAAACTGTTGATCTGTGGCTCTAGGTTTTGACAATAAAACTGATTTTTTTTTAATACTTTTTACATGTAAACAAACTCTTGACATTAACACACTACAGCAGGTCTCCCTCTCTCACACACACACTTGTTCAGGCTCCACTCTGCTCACTGTTTTCGTTTCTGTGCTCCTCCTGTCTGGTACCCATGGTAACTGAGACCCCACAGAAGGTGGTTTTGCTGACACCTGAAAGTCTTTATTGACCACAGACACCTTGAGCATCACTTCAAACTTTAATGAAAAAAGCTGCGAAAAGTTACAAAGGGAATATAAGAATTCGCTATCAAAATACCTGTGGCTTAATATAGCCTTCAGTGGCTTCGCTGCATTCCAAGCCTCGTGTGGAGCATCCTTCACCTGCTGTGATGGGCGGAGCTAACAGGTCCCGTCCGGCAGGACACTGAACTGCATCCCTGCACACTTCATAGCCGCCACCATACAGGTGCTCATGTTGCGTTTGCTACGGGTCTTGAGCATCTCCACGCAGAAGGTGGGCACTGCGTCCCGGGGACAATCCCGCGGCAGCTTGCACTCGCACTCGTTGGACCCTGCGGGGAGACACGCACACACACGCATGCACGTGAGCCGCACGCCACACACCACACACCGCTTCTTCTCCCCACCACGGTCACCAGCATCGCACCTGAGCAGGTCTCCCACTCGTAGCAGGTGTCCTCCCCACAGGGGTTCTGGGTGTTGCTCACATGCGACAGCTCAGCCCGGAACCTGGTCCACTCCAGGCGTGACGTGTCGTCTGCGTCACACGCGCCCCGCTTCACCAAAAAGAGCTGGTCACCATGGCAACGGCCGGCGTGAAATGCACACGCTGACATCATGGTGGGGCGGTCCTTCGCGGTGTCCAGGACACACAGGTCCAGCTGGTACGGCCTTCAGTGCAGGACACAGGCAATCGTGAGGATGGGGACCAATCACCCTGTGATGGGGACCCGAGGAGGCTCTGCCCCCAGCCGCCACTCACCCACACTCCTCCCTGGACATGCAGACACACTGGGCACCGTCCCGTCTCTTGCCCCTCTCACAGCTGCTGTCCGGGACAAAGGGCTTCTCTGCCGAGACACACACGCACACACACACACACAACACACATGCACAGGTGAGCAGCAGCTGACTGGCTCCCACTGACATGCAAAGGGGAGATGCAGCGATGTGTTACCGCTTTCACAGCGGAGGGTGCTGGCGAGGGGTGGCTCCCAGGACAGCTCATCCCCGCAGGTGTAGTAGCGACGGCCAGACAGCACCATTCCGGTCCCCTCACAGCTCAGCATCACCGCGTCCCCGACTCGGTACTCGGCTTTGTCCGGCTGCGCAGTCAGGCCGTCGGGCAGGACCAAGGCTGGACACACGTGCTCTGTGGACAGAAGTGGTGTGTGAAGGTGTGTTGTGTGCTTCCTCCCCACAGATAACAAGGTCTCTAAGGTCAGAAAATGCGACAGGATGGTCACCGAAAGCCATCCTGCTGGCTCATTGTGGCGGGCGTGTCTGTTGGCGTGATGCTGGCGTGTCCGAGATGCTAGGCGTGACGCGTGCTCCCCCCACCCCCACCCCCCCCCACTGACAGACGTACTGACACATTGTCCGACGGTCTGGCTCCACGTGCCATCCGGCAGGCACCGCACGTACTGGTAACCTTCCATCTCAAAGCCGCTCAAGCAAAGGATCTCCTGTATTTCGCCGAAGCCAAAGCGCCGCTTGTGGATCTGAGGAACGGACAGGGACAGTACGGGGGGGGGTTCGGATCCAGTGGGGTGGAAACAGAGGCGGAGCTGCAGCAGGAAGAAGGCCACAACGAGATAGAGCCAGAGCCACAACACGAGGGAGGTAGGGCTACAAAGTGAAGGAGGTCAAGCTGCAGACTCAAAGAGGCAAGACTAGACTGAGAAGGAAGTGGGGCTGCAATGTGAACGAGGCGGGGTTACAGCCACCGAAGCATGATAGCGACAGCCCCTGGGAGCCTTCCAGGTGGAACCTGCATGGTTTCCCAGGCACTTACGCTGACTACAATAACAAGCAGGCAGGTAATGTGACCCCAGAAGGTCCCTCACCCTCAGGTAGCTGTTGAGAGGAGGTCTGGGTCTGGAGCAGCCAGGAGTGCCGGGTGGCAGCTCTTCATCTGGGTCCTCTGTCACCGTCTCATCGTCGCTGATACAGACGTCTTGCCTGGGGAGGCCAGAGGACCGCGGCTGAGGAGGAGGCGTTCCTGTGTGGACGTCCACCTCTCAACCCCACTTACTTCTGGAAGATGGAGATGAAGCAGTCCTCCTCCTGGCGGCTGTCCCCGGGGCAGGCTTTGCCCCCTCGCAGCGGCACGGGGTTGTTACACTCACGCACTCGCCGCCTCCTCATGGACGAGTCGCACGCACTCCACGGCCCCCAGCAGTTCCAGCGGCCGTCCACAAGATCTGTGCGGGACGTCAGAAGAACACGGTGATGAGGGTGGCGAGGGGTCAGGTGCGAGGTGACATTTCTTATTTCTTGTCTCTAAACCAAACCCATACCGGAGGTGTAGTCCTGGGCCCGCTTCTCACAGTTGGGCCCGTAGGTGCCACTCTGGCACACGCAGAGGCACTGTGTCCCCGAGAGGACAGGCCGTGCGTTGTTGGGACAGGGGGCACACTTGCAGGAGTCAAAGCTGTCCAGGTACTGGAGGAGAGCCCTCTGCAAGTGGCGGCGCTTGGTCACAGCGCAGGGAAAGCCGCGCACCAGCTCCACGATGGGCCGCAGCTGGACGCCACATGAACAGAACGTGGAACGGACAGAGATATGAGACAGAGAGGAACCGGACAGGGCGAGACACGGACGCGATGCCCTCACTGTGTTAGGTACCATTGCAATGGCACGTTAACGCTAACATCGTGTTGCAGGACACAGGTCACCTCATACTCCACCACGGTGGGGTTGTCTTTGGTCGACTCCATCCAGTCCCTGTAGGTGGTGCTGTCTGGCAGAGCTCCCCTCTTCTCCATGGCCAGAGCAGCAGCAAACTCAGCCCGGCCGCCCCGCACCATCGAGATGGAGCGCTCAGACGCCTTGAGGAAGGAGCCTGACCGGATGGGAGAAGACTCACCTGAACTCACCCGAACCACAGCTTCTCACCTTAAACACAACTGTGATGGGAGGGAGTCTGTTCATCACTCGCTGTGCCTGTAACTGCAGACTCGCCACCAGCACCTCCCGATTTAGCACCAGGTCAGGTTCTAAAAAACCGTCAACGTGCTGCAGCTGGACCACGTTTTATTTCACCATATTTACGCACTCTAAGCTGCATAAACTCGGCAAAACATGGCCAACTCCCACGGGTCCCATCCCCCGCACCACCCAGGCGGGTTCACCATAGCAAGACGCCCGGTCAGCAGATACCTTCGTACTTCTCCGACATCTTGTTGGTGTAGCAATGCTTGTTAACCCGGGAAGAGGAGAAGAAGAAGAAGAAGCGGGAGGAGGTCTCTGAGCCCACGCAGCCGCTGGCCTCGCTCTCTGTCAGGCCTGTGGGACATGCGCAGTCAGTCCAGCAGTCAGTCCGGCGTCACCCCCCGCCAAGTCCCACCCCCACCCGCTCTCACCGGAGTTCTTGAGCTCCTCGCGGTCATACTGGTACAGCAGGTCGTAGCGGCCCCCCAGGGTGCCTGCCCCGAAGTAGTGTGTGCCGAACAGCTGGAAGACCTGCCTGTAGAGGGCGTAGTTGTAGTCCAGCGGCAGGCTGCTGAGCGTCCGCAGGAAGGGCTCGGACAGGTACAGGTCGGAGGACTTGGTGCGGAAGGTGGACACGCGCACCACCTGATGGACACGGATGAACTTGGAGTCCTGTGGCAGACAGAGATGGGCACTGAGCGCTCGGCGGCAGCTGCACTGTGGTCACGGGCATCGCCGCAGACACGGGGGGTCGGACCTTCTGCTGAGAAGCTCTCACGGCATTCTTGAAGGAGGACGTCTCGTGGGACATTCGCCGGCTGCTCCATGACAAGAGGAAGGGGATGCCGGAGCGGCTGCTACCACTGTCCGCACGTTCCGAACTGGAGGACGACTCTGATGCCAGGTCAACGGGTTCGCTCTGTGCTGGCTCCGTCTTGTAGTCTTCCAGGTACTCCACCTGTGGGGGCGGAGCCATCACTGCCCCCACTGTGTTTGCAAGGTCAGGCTAGCTCACAGTCGGGCTTGACCAACCCCAAGCTGACCGGTGACGTGACACACTGACGGTCACCTTCAGCTGCACCTCCTCCAGGTTGGCCGGAACACGGTAAAACTTCCTGTCCTCCTGGCTCCTGTTGGTGATGCACTGGCCCCCGAAGAAGGAGTTGTCGAGAACTGGCGCCCTCATCTTCTCGGCCGCGAGGTCGAACCTACGAAGGAGGCAGAGTCACGATCACGGTTCCCAGCAGAGCCCCAGAGGGACAGCGTACCACTCACCCGCTGGCCATGAGCTCGGCTCCGGGGACGCCCTCAAACACGCGGTTGCACACCTTGACCGTACGCACGCAGTCCCTCTCGTCCGAGTTGTCACCGCAGTCGTTCTGGGAGTTGCACTTGAGTGCAAGACTGATGCAGCGGCCTGCGGGGGGGGTGGGGTCATCACGTCGTGCATGTGTGTGTGCATGTGTGTGCATGTCAGCGAGCGTTTGTACCGTTGTCACACGTGAACCTGTCCCTGCAGTCCAGCTTGTCGATGTGGCACTCGGTGCTGGGGTGACAGGGACGCTCCTCCATCAAGGACTCGGTGCACTCGCTGCCCCCGAACTGGGCCGGCTGAAGCAGCTCCCGCACCCTCAGCTCAGGGCCACAGAGTCACAGAGTTATAGTGTCAGTCAGAGTCACAGTGTCAGTCAGAGTCACGGGGACACAGCCAGCAGTAGGTACCTGCTTTTTGGCGCACGGTGAACAGGGTGACCAGGGACCGAACGCACTCAGCTGGCAGTGCAGTGGACACACCTCTACGTTACACGCCCGGCTCTCCTGCTTCACACACAGCTGCTCACACATGTTCTTGCTGTAGTAGTCGTCATAGCGGATCGCTCTGGACATGGACACACACACACAATGCCACTCCGCAGTCACTCTTCCCTCCAAAGCCCAATTTTTACTGTGTCAGTACAGGGTAAGTATCCCAGGTCCCGTTTGAGCAGTTTGATGTTCTAACCACTACGCCCCCTGGTGACCTATGTAGTGTTCGGGAGGATGAGAGACGCACAGTGGGCGCAGTCCACGAGGGGCCGTACCTGTGTCGCTCCTGCGTGCCGTAGTTACAGGTGCGGGAACACACGGTCCACGTGGTCCACGGGTAGTGGTCACAGAAACACGCTAGAACCGGTGTGGCCGTCCACAGCGCGGTGAGCAGGGCGAATGCAGCAGCGCCGCAGCTCGACATCTTCACGGCAGTGGTTCTACAGCACCTGTGAGCAAACAGGAACACGGCAATACTGCACTGTGTAGGAACACACTCACACACACACACACACACACACACACACACACACGTGAGCAGCAGCCGACCGGCTCCCGCTGACGTGCAAAGGGGAGACAGTCAAGCAGTAGGAGTGTGAATAACTCACCCACCATGTTCACTCACCTGATGCTGTGTGCAGAGTTGTGACTCGGCTCTCCGGCGCTGCTCCCAGTGTGTGCGGAGGATCCACCCCTTCCCAGCAGGGGGTGCAGGGGCTGCAGGGGGTGCCGGGTGGCTGTCAGACCACTGGACCCTTTGCTCCTGAAACATCCCAGCTGGTGCTCTGCCCCTTTCTTCCTTTCTTCTGCTGCAGGCCAGTCCTATAGCCCCACCCCCTCGGTCCTGGGTCAATTCCCCTCCCTGGTGGCTCACTTACAGGAACTCAGGACTTCCTGTAAACAGGGGTTCACTCAGGTGACCTCTGAACCCCCCGCTTCCTGGGGATGTGGGGTTGGAAGGGGACCAGTGAACAGAGGCATGCTGGGAGGTGAGGGCCCTGTGATCTCTTACCTTTGACAGCCACACACTGTGTGTAGCGCGGTTTAACGGTGTTTATATGTATTATGCAAATGAGTTATTCATCCACATTTGGTCTGTTTATTATTTTGCCCTTTAGTTACATATTTGACACTTTTCTTCAAAGCAGCTGTCAGGGTTAACATATTTACACTGATTTACCCGTTTCAAGAGCCATTTCATTTAAATGAATGAACCGTATTGAATCCAGGACCTTCAGGTTTCATTTCCTCCAACTGTTCAACCAGATGAGCTGTCAGCCCAACAGACCCCACACAGAGCACAGGAGAGAGCTACTGGAACGTTCCGCAGCTTTCTCAGAGCGCGTGCGTGCGTGCATTCGTGTGTGTGTGTGTGTGTGTGTGTGTGTGTGTGTGAGACATTCCCACACAGGGACCACAGAGGATGAAACACACATGTCCACAGGATGTCCAGGCCAGAGAGTTTATTCTCTCTTCTCTACAGGTTATGAATATAAGTATCATGAGTGAAGAGAGGAGGTCCCCTCACACCGAGTCAACACGGGGCCAGGAGGGGGTGCTACAGAACTCCATTTCCCTCCCTCTCCAGGGACTGAAGTGTGTCCCTGTTGGAGCGCCTCTGAAGGACCCCTGCGGTCATTCCCCTGCACGGCCAGCAGCTTCAGAGCGAGGAAATGAAGAAGTAGCAGAGGAAGCAGAAGACAAAGAAGCCGATGACCCAGTTGACAGAGTAGATGTAAACGATGATCATGTCCATGTCGACGCGCCAGCCCCGTGAGTCGTCCTGGAAGGCCAGCGCGTCCAGCCGGTAGCCGCCGTGTGGGAACTGGCGCCTCCCGGGGGGGCTGGTGCGCCTCCGCAACCCTGGGGTGGGGGGGGACAGGGAAATCGCACGGACCCAGTTATATGCTACATGTGTTTGACGGCACGGCGCCGCGTGCTGTGATACAGCAGCGTCCAGGGACCTGCGCTCCCCCTGGGGGCCAACAGGTGGCAGCAGACGGCCCGCAAACGGAACAGGTGTGTGAGCAGCGAACGAGAGCAGCCACATCTGTGAAACCGCAGTGGACCACGACTCAGAGGCGAAAGTGAGGTGCAATGAAACACACGGGGGCGCTGTGGCAGACCCCCGGCGTGGCGGAGAGGCGGGACACGAACCCCCAAAGATGCGGAAGATCTTGCGGCAGCTGGGCAGGGGCCACTTGGCGCAGCTCGCCTTCTGGAAGTTGTGCCTGCGGGCGGCGTACTCTTTCGGGAAGCACGTCTTGGCCGCGTGGCCCAGCTCTGCAACAGCACGGCAGCTCCGTTAGCCCCCGGCACGACGGGCGGGCAGGCCGGCGGGGGGCCACACGGCAGGACGTACCTCTGTGGAAGATTACGTGCGCGATGGCGGTGCGGCACAGCGGACAAGGCGTGTTGCAGGGGCAACTCCTGGCCAGTGTGCGCAGGCACGGCTCGCAGAACACGTGACCGCACGGGTGGCACGTGTACGGACTGAAGTAGAGGTCCAGGCACACAGCACACGTGAGCCCCTCCCTGTCCTCTGTGGGGCCGTCCTCGTCCTCGCTGCTCGAGCCCTGCGGGGGGCGACGGAGAGCTGCCAGGAGCCAATCTCAGCTTATCCTTCGTTTCGCTCTCATCTTTTACGCTTCTCCGTGGCACCACCCAAAAATGCCTTTTCCACCGGAAGCAAAAACGTACATTATTTTCCCCTTTGGTGTCAGGCAGTGGGATTTGAACCTGTGCCCCTCAGAGCTGCTGAATCCCCCCAAACCCAGACCCAACACCACCGGCTATGATTATCTGTGTATTTTCTTTTTGACCATTAGTGTCCCCAGCATCCCCCCCCCAGTCCCAGTGTCCCCAGAGCGTTCGCCCACCAGTGGACCCTCACCTGCAGGTGGCTCTGTAACCAGCGCTCGCGCCGTCGCTGCTTCCTCCTCAAGCTCTTCAGATGATTCCTGTCCCACCTGCTGTCTCTGGCCCCGTTCTGTGTGTCACTTGGGGGCGGGACCCTCTGCATAGGGGCGGCGCTCGCATTCTCCTCCTCACCCAAGGGGCGGCAGCCTGCGCTGGGAAGCGCAAGCTCCTCTGTGGACCCAGGGGGTTCGGTGTCGGTGGCAGGAGCCTGCTGGGGGTCCGTGAGGCTGGTCACATGTCCCAGTCGGTACCCGTCGCTGTGGCCACCCGCGTGCGCCATGGGCGGGATTTCCCTGCGGTCGTGGTCCACGCGGCTCTTGCTGAGATGCACGGCGAGAGCGCGTCCACAGGGGCACAAGGGCTGCGTGACGAAGCTGAAGCCCCCCAGCCGGGCCCCGCAACGGACGCACTTCAGCCTGCCCATTGTCCACGCGGCCTGCGGGGGGGCAGGCACCCTTTGTCAGGGGAGGGAGCACCAAGCCACCTGACGCACCCCTTTTGTGCCCTTTCACGCCAAACGAACGCCAGCGAAGCAGAAAGAGCGTCACGTGAGCACACCCCGGGTTCGAGACACACTGAGGGGCGGAGCCTATAGCAGTGCAACCCCCAAAATGCACATCCCTCACAGGGGGCAGCTGAGCCCCTGACTGGACCCAAACAGGGTTAGGGTTGGGGGGCGTCTGTGAAGACGTTCCCGCAGCTCAGGGACGGAAGGATGTGACATTTGTTGCAGGCATATTGCTGACACCTGTGATCGGTTCCTTCCTGTGAAGCCTTTACTGAAAGCCACGCAGGTATCAAGTGACAGCACCTCAAACAAAATGAGACCGCCCCCCCGCCCCCCGCAGGAGCTGCTGCATCCAGTTAGCACGGCTTTTACTCTGTTTCACTCTCCTCTACTCTAGCGTGTGGTCGCGTCCAAGCGCCCCCTGCTGAGCCCGGGCGCCCGTTACCTGCTGCACTGCCGACAGGATCCACGCCGGCAGGGGGTCCACGTTCACGTGCCAGATGTTGCACTGGGCAGCGACGTCAGCATCGTCCGCCCGCATCTGGACAGGGGGAGCCTGGTTATGCGCACGCGCACGCATACACAGACACAGACACACAGACACACACACACCTGGAGCAGGTCCGAGGAGTCCACGACACACATCCGACACCGGCGACAGCGCAGCACAGCGCCCTCCTTCGTCGTTTCCATGGCAACCGCCACTCCTGGGACTACGACGATACACAGCGGGACACGTCAGACATGAACCCACACACACACACACACACACAGATAACTGTTGCTGCCGACAACACGGTAAAACGGAGTAAAACAGAGGCCAGGTGTCACTTGAAAGCAAACGGCTCACAGTTTAGCTCAGTCAGGCGTTCTAAAGACCAGGTAAACAAGAGTAAAACACGGTAAAATGCAGAGCGACCCGCCACACTCCGGTGGACAGGTAAATAAACAAACAGCCACAGGGGCCACTGTGAAACACACAAACAAACGCACGCACAGGTGAGGGCGCGCACACGTACGCACAGCGTCGGCGTCACGAGGCGCCGTTGAGCGGACTACGGAGAGCGGCAGGGGTCAAACCGCGCAGCGCGCGCGCGTTTATTACACTGCAGTTACTGCACCTTTACTCTGATTTACTGCTTCGTACAGCGGGCACTTCTAACGAGAACGTGGCTGGACGATTCTAGACGCGGCACTGTTGGGCGCCACCGGGATCCCACCTGCACAGAAAAGGGCTGAACTCAGGTTACGTTCTGGGTTCATATCAGTACCCCCCCCCCCACCCAGGTGCTTCAGAGTCCTGACCTGATCAGGGGCCGAACAGGCAATCTGGATCAACTCCACTGTGGACCTGCAGAAGGTGGAGATCACAGAGGAGATGCGATGATGTCAGGAAAGACCAAGACTCCTCCCACCCTCTGCAGCATCTGGAACGTGCTAACACCACCTCACCTGTCCTCACCTGTCCTCACCTGTCCTCACCTGTCCTCACCTGTCCTCATCCCTCCCACCTGTCCTCACCCGTCCCACCTGTCCCCACCTGTCCTCGTCTGCCTCTCTGGCTCACCTGAGGATACTGGGAGTGAGATCCCACTGCAGCTCAGCATAAAGATGTTTACCAGGACACTACTTTGTTTGAGACACATTTAATTCTCTTACAAGACACTTTGCACATGAAAACATAAACATGAACATAAACACGTGTGTTTCCTGTTCCCAGTGTGCTGCCCACCTCCCCATTCACCTTGACTGGGGCCTCAAACCGAGGCCCTCCAGGTTACAGCTCCATGTGACCACCCCCCCCCCCCCCCCCC
>UFQX01001002.1:5000-100985 GCA_900497675.1 Arapaima gigas
CCACAAAGACTTCAGCAGACAGTACAAGGACCCGAAATGCCAGCAGCGCTTGAAGACAGGCCACCTGGCCAAGGAAGCCACCTGACTAGGTGTTGGCCCAAGCTGCTGTTCCTCTCCCACAGGTGCCCCCTTCACAAGCTGTCCTAGACAAACAGGCTGTGAGACATGTTGTCTGAAGCGTTGGTCTCAAGAAAAAAAAGATTTCTGACTGCTTGTAAACTGAATAAAGTGTTTGTCTGATAGTAGTGCGGTGAAAACATTAAATCTAGGTTAAAGAAATTAAAAACCCGTTTAAGACTACAGATCAGTCGGCTCAGCTCACAGTCTATCATCTTTTGACAAGGAACTTTTTTCTTTGACAAGGAAAATCTATTTGACATATTACTTGTGAAATAACACTTGTGAATGTAACCCTCAACAAGCAGAGAGAGACAATTAGAGCTCTATGAAGTTCAGCAACAGGAGAAGTTGGTAAAATGGTTTACCTGGTCCTCCACGGCCCCTCCTCTTCATTGTACTTGAGGTTGCTGTTACGCATATCATCTTTTGGGTCAGGAAGCAGCTGTTTAATGTCTCCTTTTCACACTACAAAGAGCAGAAAGAGAGCAGCAGGACTGGCAGAGGAGTGGATACCCTGCATGGGGGCGGGGTGAAATGAAGAAAGGTGAAGGAGGAAGGAGAAAAATTACAAGATAGCAAAAAACATTTTTTCTCCCTCTCTTTGCAGAATCCCATCATTTTAATCTAGGCCTACAAGTGATCTTTCAGTTTGGTTTTGACTATAATCTACAGGGATTTAGCTTTAGAGAAATGTTGGGGTTGATGTGTTCTGTCCAAATGGGGCACAGCCGGGTGAGTCAAAGCAGAACTGTGCAGGGCTGAGGAGAACTAGGCAGCACTTGCTTTAACTATACAAATATGGGTTGAGAAAGGAGGTTTAGGTCAGTCCTTACTGAGCAGAATAATGATGCAGAGAGTAAGATAAGAGTAAAGGTACCCTTCCCCAGGCAGCTGTCAGCAATGCAATCCATATGTGTAGTTGCTATTGTGATCACACTGGCATACCTTGACTCACAGATATGAGGTATTGGACATGGGAAGATTCCCTGAGTCTGTCGTGAGGACCCTAAGACAGCTGGGTGCGATCACCTGAAGTGCGGTGCCTTCATTATTATTTCAGCACATTGAAAAAAGACCCTGAAGAGGCCCTCATAATTAATCCTAGAAATATTCCTGCCTTTTTAATTCCTGACTCCGTGTAAAGTAGTATGCTGCACAAACCCAATCCACAAACGCCAACTATTGAATACACATTTAGTATAACATTACATACCGGGTGGCAGCTATGAATGTATAATTAAGACGTCTAAGAATCTGCTGCTGAGTTCAGATGCAAATGGTCCTGTACTGTGGTAGGTATCCTAGTCTAACACATTGATGTTGATGACATCAGGCTCTAGCCACTCCCACAGCTCACCTTCACAGTTAAACACATACAAGCCCACCACCAGGGTTGGCAATATACCTGAGCCATAGGCAGGTGGGATGCCTACAGGGTGGGAGAGAGAGGTTAGACCAAAGCATCCTAATCACTGCACAGAAACGGGTGTAAAAAGATAAAAACTGCCTAATTCCTTTTCGACAAAGCTGTCCTGCTTCCCATAATTATGCATAAGATATGGTAGCTAGAACAAAAATGAGTCAAAGTTTTAAGATTTATTAATCCCTACTGCAAGCTGATCAAGCTGGATCGAGCGGACGAGTGTAACATATTCTCCAAGTCAAAGTAAATAATGCTATCCATACAGCTCATCCTCTGGTGGTCAGGTATTAGAATCACCGGACGGTCCAATTAATCACTGTGTCGTTGTTTAAATCAGTTTTCAAGGATGAAAAAAGAAAAAGAAATGGTAGAAGGTATACCAAAGCTGTACACGAGAAACCGACTTCAATCCTGATCCTTTGTTGGGCCCCAGCAGGCTCGGGTCGGGTTGCAGAGCTCCACATCAGAGATAGATGATTTAGCTGGTCCTGCACCTTTGAAGAGCTCTACCTATTCCTCACCAGTCCTGACTTGGGCAAAGCAGTTCTCATTGCACTAGCACACATATGTGGGATTTCCTACATCTGAATGACCATATTTCTCTACGTGTGACTCCAAAAAGAGATCAAACTTCCCCCTTACATCCTACAAGCCCCTGTAATTTCCACTGTTAGGCATGCAAAACATTTCAACGGTGCCTCCCGATCCCAACCGCCAGCATGCTCCTCGGAACTTCAGCTTCCTCTGGTACTTGAGCAATGCCGTGATTCGTAGCCCTTAAGCCATTCAGCATACAAAACTAAGTATGACAAACATATAAGTAAAAACACTTAATTTATTGGAATGTGACGAGTGTCCAGCGATTTTTCCAGTTTGAACATAGACTTGGTTTAAATTCAAAGGAAGGTTGTGTAGTTGGGAATGATTAAGAATGAATGACTAGTAATAGTAAAGGAATACAGTTAAAAATAAAGAGTCAAATTTATTTATTTAGATAAATTTAAACTTTGCTTTTTAAAACTACAATGAGACAAAATGGAAATAACTGTGAACATTTTCATTGTTGTAGTTTGTCTTTTTCCAGTCTCCACCCCAACCCCCCTTTTGCTATATGCTATATGGTTTGTTCATTGTTCTTTTAAAAAAAGATTCCCTGGGAAAACAGGTTTAACAAGTTCCAGACTGTAAACTGAGTGTGGAGGCAAGTGACAACGCCTAACCGTTTAAACTGTAGCACAGGTGTGGTTGTTCTCAGTTCACGGTCGTGTGCCTGTACTCTGCGTTTGTACCGCTGCTTGACGAAAACTAAAAAATGAGTTTTGATCTGTCTTCAGGTATTGTTTCATTTATGTTTAATCCAACATAAACAATACTTTTCAGATACTGGACTTTATGTTATTGACTATGGCACCATTACTTGGTAGTACGTATTACGGTAGTGCGTATGTATAAATATTATGTCACTGGGACATCGGTTCTGTATGGGATATAACTAACTCAGTATTTTGGTTCAAAATAAGATCAGTTACCACAACACTATGTACTGTATAACAGATAAGCTAAGCTCTGTGTTAAAACAATTATTTAAATGCACTATTATGTCTTGTAATGTCAAGATTTATCCCAAAATTTGCAAGATGGTACAATTTTGATATTTGCTTTTATAGTCAATTACACTGTAATTATCTGTGATGTTTGTTCATCTTTTACTCTTCTTGAACGTAAACATGCTGTTCGATACTGCCGTCATGTAAGTGACGATACAGAAACACTTGCCAACATCAATTTTAATGTTAACGTTTTAATTAATGAGTTTTTTTAAAAAAAAAAAACCTTTACAAAAAGCGATCGTTTGAAAGTTGACTCAGTGTTCACAGTGCAGCTGTTTACATTCCTCAGCTGCGGGACAAGATGAAAAGATTAAGAAGGAATCTGGCAAAGAGGTAAATGCACTCTTTGGGTTTGGAAAGAAAGACAAAGAAAAGGTAAGACTTGAAGGAAACAAGTACCCATGAACAATACTCAGTCTATCATACTTATTGGAAAATGGCCGTTATTTTACTTTTGCATGTAAAAAAGTTTATTTTCCAATATGCAGTAAATACATAATAATGCTTTTTTTACTTCTATTTAATAGTAACTCTTTGTTACTGGAGGCAAACACAATACTAATGTTGATGTGGAATCAGGTGAACTGGCTTCTATAATAATAATAGGAAAAAATTACAGCTTGTTTGATGCCTTGCAGGACAAAACCAAGAAAGACAAAGACGACAGTACTGAGCATAAAAAAGACAAGACACACAAGGAACATGGTAAAGAACATAAGAAGAAAAAAGAAAAGAAGCACAAGGAAGATGGACATTTGTCTGACTCTGACTCTCCCTCATCTTCCTCCAGCGATGATGAGAAAAAGGTAATAAACATCAGCTCACTGCTTCTTTTCACCCGCAAATTCTCCATTGTTTCTCACAAGTCTAAAATTATGTCTATTTGCACAAAATATATGTGCAGAATGGGAATAAAGAAAAAGTGTTGTTGGAATGCAGGTGTTGTAATAGCAGATAAACTAGTTACAGAAGAGGGTCAAACCAGTTTCAGAGCCATTAAGCGCGCAGGTGTGGTTACCGATGGAATCTACTGTTCTCTAGTGCTCATCCAAGGAAAGACTTGACTCTGTGAAAATGCAAACGTAGGTCTTGTTTTTTGTTGCCAAATCTGTCATATTACAAAAACAGTCCGTCGCTGTACATCATAATTCGGTTTTCTAAGAGCCGTAGTTGTTTATTTTGTTACAAATTTGAGTAGCTATGGGGAGGAAAAACAAGCATTCAATCTGTTCAATTTATATATAACAGTGGGTAGGTGGTCAAATAGATGAATTAGTTATGTATCATTTAGACAATATGGAACATGTATGACTTCTCAGGGAATCAGCGCAGATATTTATGCCAAACCCAGAGCACAACAAAAATTAACCAGGCTAAATTATAGTTCATGAAACTCAAATTACACACATCGGCAGACTGAATTTGTATCTTAAACCGTGATACCTGTTCATAAACACATCGGCCGGGGAAGTCGGCTATTAGCTCGGTACTGTATAAAGGTCTTGATAAGTTTGGACACTTTCTCGTTTTAGGGAAAGAAGAAAGACAAGAAACACAAACACTGAAAACTCAGCCGACTTTGAGGCTGTCAACTTCTTCGTTGGACTTGGATGAAGAAAATGTCATTACCATTGAAGATACTACACACCACTTTAAAATAATGTAAACCCTTTTCAAAATGTAAACAAAAATTTCTTTGACGAGTCACACTTAAAAAAGAGGTGTTTTTTTTTAATTCAGCATCATTGGTGTAATTGTAACGTTTTGAAAAATGAAATTTTCAAGAACCTTATTTTGAATTTCACTATATTCTACAATAATTTAAAAATCACAAAATGTTCGTACAGTACTGTTCTTCAAACCAAATTCCAATTTACCCATGAGCCATAGTACTGTATGGCTATGTGCTTAAAGCTGCACACAGGCATAAAGTCACACCTTTAAAAAAGTTAATCACATTATTTAAATGACAAATCGGGGACAAAGGCCTTATGATAGAAATGCACAAATCTGATACAAATCTTATAAATGGAAATTTTATAAGAATAATTAGAACAAGTTATTGGACTATAATTATGCAGTCATGTCTTAGGACCTATACGACACTAGAAAATAAGATTTACACATTAGTAAATTTGAATGCTGCAAAACACCTTTTACTTGTGAAGAAATTATTGTAAAAAGTTGGAGATTAAAGTGTTGTTGAATAGACCTGTGTTATTTATCTCACCCTGCAAAGTAGTCGCCCCCCCCCCCAGTCCAGACTCTGCCTCTCCTGATCATTAATTCTCTGCACCTGTTTCTCAGTCACTCGTCCCTATATATACCTGTGTTTCCAAGTTGTTGTTGTGAAGTACTGCCATGATGTTTCCATGTGTACTGAGCAGGCCTTCAGTTGGCTAGTCTGGTTACTGACCTGTTTTGTTCCACAGGCTATTATTTGCGCTTTATCCTTGTTTGTTATGTTGCTTGTTTTGGACTGATTCCTGGTTTTGACCCACGCTTGTCTTGTGACTACGTCTTTGGAAGAACCCCTAACGTTAAACGGAGTTCTTCGTTTTACACCTGCACATGTCTGCGTCCTAACTGCAACGTTACAGTAGTAATCCGCTGCGCTCTTCTCTCCAGCAGCTTGTCCTTTTTTCTATCCTCTTTGCTTTTTCCATCACTCTTTAGCTCTAACTGGTAGAAATGGACAGCAGATTAAAAATTAATGGTTTCAAGCAAGACTTTTTTTTGGTGATACAGACTGGCTCTTATTCTGTCATCCTGTACTGGCATGTAAAAATCTCAGAATCGATGCACAGTTGTTTTCTTTGCTTCAAGAGAAAAACAAACAAACACTAGACACGTACACGGCTGCAGGCATGCGGCAGCGTCAAGGGACTTACATTTATTTAAACCTTCCTGGGAATAAGGAGAGTGTGTAACCCTGCAAAAGAGAATCCTATTATTCGTCATGTTACGATGCCTCACCGTTACCCCTCAGCGGTTTCTTTAAATAATGCTGATGTGTCACGGATCCTCAAGTCCACTTGTTGAGAGAGCAGTGTCACACCGATTGAGATAACTTGTGTGTTTTGTAGTTTATCCTCCATTAATCCCAAGTTACTCACCTAAACTGCTCCAGTAAAAAAGGTAAATTACTCTATCTTAACACTACGTCATTAGACGAATGCATAAACTAAACTGAAAAAAGTTTCCATATATGATGTTATACTAAATCAATGGTTGCAATATTTAGAGATATTTGGAGCGCTGTGAAAGGGGGATTTGGAGGCACAATGGGTTAGGCTGGTGCCTTACAGCTCCTGTGTGGCCTGGGGTTTCAACCCAAACCTGGGTGTGTGACGTTTGCATGTTCTACCGTTACACTCGACTCAGACACCGTGCAAGTAGTTGCTCTGAATCAGAGTTGACGTGACGGCACTTCCGCTGCCCCTGCCTGTTGTACGAAGAACAGAGAACACATTCACGCAAGTTGTTGGTGAGGTGCTTTTTATGCAAGATCCTGTTTTCTATAGGAATATGCATGATGTTTACCAGTATTTGCTTACCAGTTCTGTTGCCTGGGGTCCAATTCTGGAAGTTTATACACTGTCACAAACATCCTGTTCCATTTTTCTACTTTATAAACCTAAAACCGGATGGATGTGCTAGTGGTTGTGCACCAGTTTCTTGTAGTCAAACATTAATAAGGTCTTAATCTCATCTATATATCTCTCTAAATATCTATGTATCGTAAGGGCGCAGGTCAGCAACGTTACTGACGCAGGGCTCCAGAGACATAGTTGTGGAAACACAACCTTTATTCTTGTGTGGCATGACTGACAGCAGCACCAAGCAAGCACCACTACACACCCGCCCGCGGAACCACTGTACATCGAACACAGTCTCAGGGTCACCACCAGCCCTAGACTTCCCACCATGGTTGGAGACATTAATTATGTTCACCCCGCAAAGTATGACAGGAGCCACAATTCCACCCGTTCTTACAATATCTATATACCATAAGATACCACTGAACTGCTGAACGCTGCTGGCGATCAACAGTATGTCTAAAATTAAAGAGTTATGCGTAACGCTGCAGTTAGGACGCAGACGCGTGCAGGGGTAAAGTGAAGAGCTCCGTTTAATGTTAGGGATCGTTCCCAAGTCGTGGTCACAAAACAGGCGTGGGTCAAAACCAGAAATCAGTCCAAAACAAGCGACGAAACAAACAAGGGTAAAGCACAAACAAGATCCGAAAGACAAAACAGGCCAATTACCAGAGAAGCAACCAGGAGAACTGCTCAGTACACATAGACAAGTCATGGCAATACTTCACACTGGCAGGTTATAAAACACGGGTACTTATAGGGGTTAAAAACCGGGAACAGGTGCAGGTAAATCATGAGGGGGTGGAGTCTGAGCCAGGGGGCGTGACAAGTTACACTTTATAAGACACAACTTACAGTCTTAGCCACTTCTACAATGAGATATTTTACAGGAGAAAGTACTCGATCAGTATCTGTGCTTCAAATGAACAACATGGTCTTGTCATTGTGCTTAGGAGATAAATATCTTGAAGATTAATGTAATTTTACGTTTTTTTTCCCTGCTGTCAATAAGGAACAAGTAGCCAAATTGACCCACTGAATGCTATGACATTTCTTTTGATTGTTTCAGCCCCATATTAATATAAAAAAATACTTTGCTTTTATTTTTGCATTTCTTTTGCAATGCATGAACTGAGGGTATATGTTTCTTCCAAAGGGGGATTTCCTATATACAGTACAGTCAGTAGACCTTTCAGGATTTTGCTTTATGCTGCACACAAAATAACTAACAGAACCGGTGCTTCTCACGTGTGGTTTTGGTTACCCGCTCTTTATGGTCCTGTGTTCTGTGTTGGTTGATATGCAGTTTGTCCAGGTTTAGATTAAAACCTTATTAAACAGAAAGGTTAGCTGAGGTCTTGAGGTCCTGACATTTGAACGTTCTGCGCGTCACTAAAATGCTTTTTCTGAGCATGTGTGAAATGTCATTACAATAAATGAATAGGGTTGTGAGGTTATAATTGATACTGACAAGCACGTGTGTGATTTGCTTATGACTGTATGGGCCAGTTTTATGAGTGGAATTCATTTGTTCATGAGTTAACATTAACCCTCTAGAGCTGTAAAGTATTAAAGGACTAACTTAGGAGGAAGTAAAACATAATGCAACTTTAATAAAATGTCAAGCATAAGAATGAGACTTTGGTGTTTTGATATCAGAAAGGCAAAAGTTCATCATCACATATATTCTCTGTATCTTGGAATAATAACAATAGATATGCTTTCCTACCATAGCAGAGAAATGGGTGTTTTTCTCTACACTGTCAATCCCCCCCCCCCATCTTCCCTGACCTTCCTCTATCGTCCAGGCCACAGTACAGTTCTCATGTCCGTCGACATTGTCTGGGATCTTTGGTGCCCCGTCGTGGAACGAGGAGCTGCTCTTGTCACTTGCCACTGCCAGCCTTTTCTGCACAGACCCAGCCATACCCAGGTTCCAGGGTTAAACATCTTGTGTATCTTCTCATTCTCAATGTGGTTCCTCACACTGACCAGGTCTGTGTGTTTCTTTCTGCAGTACATCTGTGCCTCTGTCCAGAATTTATTGCTTTGATTGGTGAAGACGTCGATCAGTTTTTTTCTCTGTAACCAATGGGAAAAAAGACATTAGAAACTGAAAATATTCAAATGTTTATTAACAGTTTTGGTAATCTTCCAATTTGCTCATTTTAACACTTTAAAAATATGCTTAAATTATTAGGTATTGAATGAAGCCAAGTGATGACAATTATGCACACAAATAAATATTGTGGCCCTTCTAATTTTTTTAGGATGTTGTGCACACTGGTTCCTATAAGTATCTGAGTCCCTGTGTGAGAACAAGCCACTATAAAAATAAATTCAATCGAACTGATTTATAAAACAGATTGGTAAATATATTTTATTACTATTTACCTTTCTACTTTCTGACCAGACGGAGCCAGGTAACCCAGCTGGTCATAAAATCTTTGCAAAAAAATCTACTTTTACAAGAACAGTACGACACTCTGCAAAGTACCCTTACACTATGCTGGCAGAGGCACTGTGTAGTGTTGCACATAAGTCTTTGAAGCTGCATCATATAAATATGATTGTGATGCATGTGCATAAGGGTGTGGGAGTTGCAGCATGAAGAAGTTCGGACAGTATACTCACCACCCTTTACCTAAGCCTTCCCCAGCAGTAGGGTGTGCAGCCCTGAGGTTTAGACCACACACAGTGAGTCCCTATCAGTTTTTACATGCACTTGAGTCTGTCCTCAGCCCAGCTTCGTGAACGAACACATTGCCAAAATAGTTTACACATGCCAGTTAAAAGTGTCAAGATTATAGTTTTTTTTAATATGATTACTTGAAGGACCCAGCCCCTGCTTTAGAGCCCTTGAACACTTTTGCTGAATGATAGCCCTGAACTGTTAGCTGGGGACAAGAATTAAGGTGTTGGGCATCACTCATTGTCGGGATGGATAGAGTTCTGCAGTGATGTATTATTGGATCTTTTTCAAAATCATTTGCAACATGGTTACAGAAGTAGAAAGGAAGCGTAATATCCACTGAATTTCTAAATCCATTGCATTGTATCCATTGTGTGTGATACTGTATATATTTTCGAAAAGCCATTTTTGTTGCATGGGACTCCACTGTGTAAGGGATGGGTTTACTTGAAACCGATTGCTCTTTCCAGGTATGGGCTCGAGAATTTCTGTTTTGATGCCACATGTATTGCTAGAAAGCAATCTGTCAGTACCAGTCCTTGCCATATGCTGCTGCTGCTGTTGCTGCTGTGGCTTCTCTTTGCTAGTTCAGCAAGTTACATTTGTTTGCCAACCAAGCCAACAGCGTCATCAGCAAGATATTACTAATTATGCATATACAGGATAAGATGGCAGGTACCCTACGCTTACCCACTGGGATGAAGCAGAGGGCCCTATCATACCAATCTAACAACCTGCCCACCTAATCCCGCAACCCTACCACACCACCTTGTAAGCTCTTCACTGGGGTCATCAGGTAGGTACCATTCTTCGTCGGTGTTCCGCCGACTTAAGCCCACAACACCTCCGGAAAGCTCAGCAGTGAGGCCTGGCGTCCCAGACCCACCCCCCTCCAAGCTTACTAGGTCAAAGGTCCATGTAGCCCCCAATAACTATCCTGCAGCCCATAACACCTTCAATACCCATATCCCACATTTCCCCACTCTAGTTGGGCTCTCCTCAACTACAACCACTGACTAGCCCTCTCAGCTACTTGCTACAACTCCTTCACCGCTTCCCTTAAACTACGACCTCTAACGCCAAACCCACTCAACAACAAAGTAGTGGTTTTTGCAACAAAGCCTCTGCCACCTACCTCTACCGGCTTAACATACGCCTGCCACCCCCGCTCACGAATTTCAACGATGATTTTGACAGAGATCCTGGAGAGAGTGAGGGAGAGTATTTGGCCATGTCTGACTCCAAGAGATGAGAATCATTGTTCATGATGGCTAGGGGCTTGTTTAAGGTCCACCTGCGCACTACTACCTCTATCTCCACAGCGTTCGTGGTCACTGGATATCCTGAAGCCCACCACCATTTCCATCTTACAACAACTGTCCATCACCACCATAACAAATGAATCCTCAGAAAAATTATTATTACTATTATTATTATCAATAACAACAATAATAATATAATAATGCATACATACATAAACACATACATCATATAATTAATAACCATAATACTTAAAAGTTTTACATTAAAATATCACAATACTCACCATCATAACAAACAAAGAATCCAGTGGGAGATTTATAGTCAAAGGGCAGATCGTTCCATCTCCAGTTGTCCTTCATCCCGACAGTTTTCATTCCCACCAACGTTGTTTGGGTTTCCACTGTCCTATCCATTTTGAGTAACCTGTTTCCTGGTCAGGGACGGGTTGCTCCACAGCTTTCAGGGATATTTTTGCTGCAAAAAATACAGTTCACAACACTAACGTCTGTGTCTTTCACCGTGAAGAGCATGTGGGCGATATACCACGTAGAGGCACTGCGTAGCATAACCAGCATATATCTGATGCTAGAAAATGGTCGTCTTGTTGGAAATACTTTATTAGTATTTAGCTTAGACTAAGGTCTGAGGGGAGAAAGACAAAGAGCAGCAGGCAGTCGGGACTCCAGCGTTTCTCTCGTGGATCCTCAACAACTGACTTCATTTCACTTTCAGCAGAGGGTTCTGTCTGGTAATAAGATGAGGTAAACATGCAAGTACTCTGTGTTTCTGAAAATGCACCCCCCCCCCCGCCCCCTTTCAGGGTTAGTGCCTTCGGGACGGCATAACGGCTTGTAGCTTTTAGTCGTCTCAGACATTTTCACTAGCAGTTTTCAAGTGCGAGCTAATAAAACACCACTGGGAGGAAATCTAATTGCCGTTATTTGTTAGGAAAAAATGGTTCCTAGATGAAAAATGTCACATAGAATTAGTTAAAACACAATAGAAAAGTCTGTTTTATTTGTGACAGTGATAGCACATGTCATACTTCCACTGACACATTTATTATCAATAACTTGCTTGTCCAGCGCAGGACTCCAGAGGTCTTGACTTCATCCAGGAGTGATAGGGTATGAGACAATGTATTGGCTACACTCATGTTTATGCAAATAAACAAAGTTCACGGCATCAGTGCCTTTGTATTTCACTCTGCAAAGCAAGCAGACAGTATGGCATTAGAGGCAATGACTAACATTACTGATAAAGGCTTCGGGCTTGATGACCTGTAGTGACCGCATGACTGAACCTTTATTCATGCCAGTGTAAGGCAAAGTCCCCTGCAAAGTCTGTGCACATTAACTGAAGCTGTAGCAATAGTTCTGGGATATTTAGTGACGTAGATAAAAGACAGGCTGGTAAAGCAGTGGGGATGTGCTGAACGAGTGAGGATAACAAAGGACAATATTTAACTGGACTGACCAGTTCACAAGTACATCAGTGCTCAGCACAGAAGGGAAATGATTCAGTTTTTAGCAATATTACTGTTCGAGAATGCATACACTGATACGTCAGTACAGATAGGTATCCAAGTGTATTGAACGCATAGTGCTGACTCAATTGATGGTAAGAGCACATTTGAACAGGAGAAGTGTTATGACAGACCAGGAAACATTTATGGCTTATCATCACACAACTCTAACCTTATACTCACCAGTCACTCTATTTGTTATACCTAGCTGGTGCTGCACGGGATGCCGGTTTCCTTCCAGAACAGTGTGACCGCTACAAAGTGACAGACATATTCTGCAACATTTTTAGTCCATGCTGACTTGACACCCTCACACAGCTTCTACAGATTTTTGGAAGCACATTCATTCTCCTAATACTGTGTTCCATCTCTTCCCAAAGATTATTGACTTGAGGGGTGGAGATTGTGAAGACCCTTGAAGTAAAGCAAAGGCTCCAGCACGTATTAGGACCTATCCATTAAGCACAAAAAAACCATTGTGCTACATGGGGAGAGATGGAACACACTTCCAAAAATAGTTCTTCACAGGATACACAGTTCTACACAGGTTGTTGTAGGTCAATACAGGTCAATACAGTTTAGACAAGATACCTGTACGCAACTCACACCTGGACACCATCAAACACACATTTGCCATGACATCCCTATTTAAGTCCATGTCGTCCACAGGAGGACTCTTTCCCTTGAAGCATGAGCATACAGATATGTCCTAACCACTGCTTACCTTGACCTGTGAGCTCCAAAATAAAGTGTTACTCAAGAGACCCACTTCTGACTCCTCTTGTCCTCCAACCAGTTCTGCCACAACCATACATTTCCGTTTTACAAGAATCACCCCAAAGCCCTGACATCAACAGACAAATATCCACAATGAAACCCCTACAGCAGAGCTGAAGCTCAAAAGCCCAACATGCATATCGGTTTTGTCTGCAGTGCTAAGAGGACTGCATATGGAAATGACATCAGTAACTAGACATAGAATTTATGACAAGCACCTATCTGCTTTTTGTCAGATTCCAACAAAGTGAATAACAATTTGATTCTCAGTCGCACCTCATTACAAACCACTTTACTCATTACCCAAAAATAAGTCATTTAAAAACCTCATTTATAAACCTCAAAAAGACTGTTTCATATCTATTATAATTTACTGTTGCCCACACTCAACGGCTTTTTCCCTCCCGTATTTCTCCTATATAAGCACCTAGAGACACAACTGAAATAATCAGGCATTCGTTTTTCAAAAAAAAAAAAAAAAAAAAACAAAAGTATTGAAACTGAAAAGTATTTGGTGTCCACCCTTCTGGATTCATTAACATTTAAACATTTATAGAATAACATTTATAACATTTATATTCATTAACATTTAACAGAACAGAAACTTTGTTTTATGACTTAACATATTATTTTAGATAATAAAACACATGAAAATGGCACAGACAAAGTGACTGGGACCCTTAACCTTATAGTTAGTAGCACAGCCTCCGAAGACAATAAAGGTGCTTTCTGTAGTTCTGAAAGAGGTTTCCACACGTCTCCACTGGTAGTATGGCTCACTCTTCTTGAGCAAACCGCTCACATTTGATGACTGCTTCTTCCAACTGCCAGTTTCAGCCCTTTCACAGATGTTCTATCCGATTCAGATCAGGACTCATACCCGGCTACTTCAGAGTAGTCCAGTGTTTTCTTCTCATCCATTCTGGGTGCTTTTTAAGGTTTTTTAGGTCATTATCCTGCTAGAGGATCCATGACTTGCAACTGAGACACCGCTTTCTCACATGGGGTTGTACGTTTTGCTCCAAAATGCCTTAATAGTCTTCTGGTGCCATGGTGTTCTGCACAGATTCAGGACTCCCAGTGCCAGAGGCAACAGGGTAACCCCACAACATCACTGAGCCCTTCCATTCACAGTGGGGATGGTGCTCTTTTATGAGAAATCTTTGTATTCTGTAATCTTTAACCTGTGATCTGTAATCTTTGTAATCTTTGTATCCAACATACAGTTGGTGTGATTTAACAAAAAGCTCTAATTTTGTTTCATCTGTCCAAAGCACATTCTCTCAGGACTATAGCTTGTCAACTTGCATTCTGACAAACTCCAGTTGGTCTTTTTTGTGTTTCTGGGTTTCTTCCAGGATCTTCTACCATGGAGTTAGTTTTCATTCGGACAGCAACAGACGGTGTGACTTGAAACTATTGCACTTTGAGCTTGAAGGTCAGCTTGGATCCATTTTGATGTTCTCCTTGATTCTTTCTCCACCACCTAAACAGTCTTTCTCTTCAATTTTGCATCAGTTTTCCTCCTGTGACAATGTCCAGGGATGATGGCTATAGCCTCATGGGCCTGAAACTTCTTAATAACATTGGCAGCAGTGGTAACAAGAACATGATGCTCTTTGGAGAAGGTCTTGTAGTCTTTACATTGACCAGGCCTGGCTGTTACCTACTTTTTAACTTTCTCAGGCGACTCTCTGCTTTTCCTTCTCTTTGCTATGTTTCGTGCGATGCACACAGTGACACGCAACAGCAGACCCTTCTCTACTTGAAGTAGCTGAATGAGGGATGATAAGATTGAAGGCACCTGTAGTACTGGCTAAAGAAGAGTCTGCTTGATAATACAATTATTGTGACTTCTAAAGGGTACCAATATTATTTTCCAGGACATTCCAAGAATCCAAGAATTCCACTTTCACAGCTTTTTTGTTTTGTTCCACTGCGAACCAAAAGGTTTTTTAAATTCAACACTTTTCAGGAAGAATGGTGCATAACTTAAATCAAACACATGAACACCAATAATTTTGGCCATTTCATTCAGTCAGCTTTTCACCTGCCCTTCTTTAACATCCCAACGCCAATAACCACAATGTAGAGTAGCCATCCCCATTTTGCTGTCAAGCTCTAGGCATTTCTTTTCCTTTCTTCCAGCACTTCTAGGATGATGCCAGACAGTGAGTTAATATCAGTGAGGCATGGGTTACATGTGAGGACCATTGCCACCATGCTGTCTTCCCCTGGAAACACCTGACACAAATGTTCCTTCAGGCTTGATGTCTGAGCGGCACTCCTCTCCGTGCCTCCATCCACATCTTCGGGCTCCATTCTGACTTCACCCCTCCCCTTACCCTTGCTTTGGCACATACTCCTCCCACCTTCCGGTCCGTAAGGACCCAAGTGTGAGGGAATCCCAACTGCCTGGTCTCGGTGATGTAACACTTCTGTCTGGCCATTAAGAGGGGGCAGGGGAGGGAAGGAAGAGGCCGAGCCTACAAACGTGTGGCTACCACGGTCTGGCGATCTGTGATAGAGAAGAGAAAATACCGCTCATAAAAATATCTTCCGTGTTTCTGCTGGATAAAAACTTGGCTTTAGCATTTCCGTCCTTGTACACACCTGAAGACATATGTCTGGTAAATAAAATTTCCATACAATTTCAGCAATTGTATGAAGTCAGATATGTTAACTGTTCAACGCTTGCAATTAAGAGAAATAAAACTTAAGTGCATTTTGTTAAATATTCAGTCATTAACCATGCGGAACAAGAAAACATAGCATACATTATCGCTTTATCCATTTCATATTATTCGATTAGTCAGTGGATAAGTTTGATTATTCCATTATTTGTAAAAAAATATGAATAATAGAGGTAACAAAATGAAAGGGGAATGCAGACAGCATAACAGTTAGTTACTGCTTTGCACTAGGGCCCAGGGTTGAATTTCACTTTCTGAAGTAGGACCCTTCAGCAAGATTCTTACTGTAAACCGGTAAAAATTATCCGGTTACATTAGCAGGTAAATGACTGCAAATAAGCTTATACTGCGAGTTCCTCTGGAGGTAAATTTCAACTAAAGGCAAATCTAAAACCGAAACAAGCTTTTTGTTACAGGCATTCCTGCAGTAGCACAAATGGTAAGAAGCACCAAACACGGAACAGCAGACCAGGCCTAGTGTAGTCTTCAACACCCGAGTCTAAGTTTCAGTGTGTATCCAAAACACTTGCACCTGCCGCATACCTGTGCTGGGATTGGAGGAAGTCTTTCAAGTGTGGTCCTCCGCGACCAAGAGGGTCATCTGGCACCATGAAAAGATCCCCAACAAACGTGAACTGCAGCAGCCTGTAAGGAAGCTAATATTATTGCTAACCACACACAGCAGGAGTGCAAGGTCAATCTGTAGACAACAACTGTAGGTACTGAGGGTAAATAAAGAACATCAGTCGATTGAAGAGTGAGAGCAACTGTTTTGGTGGAGTGGCCGATGTTGAGTCCAGGCTGAGATCTGAACAGGAGATTCTTCTGGGCAAAGAAATGCAAGAGTGCAAACAGCAACCTCAAAGGTTTTTTGGAAGGAAAAGGAGGACTGAAATTGGTCTGTAATTTTGGACTGACACTGGGCTCAGAGAAAGTATCTTCAAAAGAGGGGAGACATCCAAGCAAAATGAGAACACTTAAATTATAGTGAGTCTTCAGAATTGAGAGAAGGAAAAAAAAACAACAAATCTTATCCATCTTCAATCTCCTTTTCACCTTTCCTGTAACATCATTCACAGGCCCCACACTCAAGCTAAAATTACCAACCCGTCTGCCACTCCACGGAAGCAACATTAGAAGCTTTTCCACTGATCAAATAAATTAGTGTGCCTTTGTTTATCCTTAGTTGTATACTTTTTTTGAAGTAAATCACCATGAAAATGCAGTAATATAAACAGTAAATGAAAAATGTACAAAAAACTGCAGAGTTACAGGCAACTGTCTCCTATACCAGAACGAGAGATCTTAAAACACTTTCCCTCCTCTCTACCTTTTCTTGATGATGTCTCTCCAGGCTGGCGATTCATCCAAAAGGTCTCTAAGGTTGTCATTTGTCACTATCACTCCATTTGTCCTCTGAGCCAGATGGAGCATGAACCTGTAATATCATTTGAATCAATATCAGTCATCGCTGTTATGACAATATACTTTACAGTGGTGCTTGAAAGTTTGTTAGGTAAAATAAATAACCAGCTCTAATTTTTTTGACTCATTTGTTTGATTTAGTTCTCTTTATCTACTTTTAGGACTTGTGTGAAAATCTGATGTAGTTTTAGGTCAAATTTATGCAGAAATATAGGAAGTTCTGAAGGGTTTACAAACTTTCAAGCACCACTGTAGCTGCTTTTTTCTCCTGCATACCTTGTTAGAGCATTACTTTTGCAATAAAATTAAATATTGGAGAAATCTTTGGACATATCAGTCACACCACCTACTATTCACTCACACAAAAGTATGAATATGTGACTACCTGGATAGTTTATCATTATTTCATAAAATTTTTCTTTAACCTACTTCCAAAAATAAAAATGCAAACACCAGAATGAAGTTTACTTTACTGGGATATCAGACATATAAAAAAATCCACTTTAAAGGGTTGAATGCTAATCCTGACTGCTAGTGAATCGTACAGTACACCAGTGTTAGAGACACCTTATCACAGCTTACAAGAGTTTACAATTTCCCAAAAAATATTTTAGTACATTTTATGTGTTCGTAGAAATTTAAGCAAAATTTTCATTTAATAAATCTAAATTTATTGTGTGCAAAGAGCAAAAGAGCAAGGCATCGCTTAGGTTTAAAACCAACAACTTTTTCCCCCCTTTCTTTCACCCAACACCATTTATAATCTTACATGTTTCCTTCTCTTCCTTCTTGAGTATTAAAATTAAAAGATCAACTTGGTGCCAAAAATAAGCAATAAGTTTGGGAGTGCAATTTCAAGTTTCAAAAAAAAAAAAAAAAAAAAAAAAAGGAGATAGTAGAGCACAGACAAGCCAACAGCGTGGCGGCCAGGCACCGGCAGGACATGTTCCTCGGAACACTCGTTTTTGAGCATTTTCTTCAGCTGCATTCTTGGGAGTTCTCGTGAAGATTGTGTGGTTTTTCTTTTCTGAAACTCACCAGTAATCACTCACGAAAAACACAGCCAGAAAGCATCCTGACTCGGGGGTTAGGCTGAGACCCACCTGTCATCATAGGAGTAGATTCTCGTTCCCTGTACCTCCCTGGATGGAGTTAAGGACAAAAGACCCAGGTTCTGGAGTTCAGTCAGATAGTGCTGCTCTGAAAGGGCAAAAGAGGCCAGTAGAGAAAACCAAAGGTAGCATTGCTCAATTTTTCTGAATTATCGCACAACCAAAACACCAACAACAGTAATCTAATGTTGACCTCGACTTGTTGACAAACTGTTAAACAGTTTGCGCTGCTTAAGTCATTTATGCAGTTTTTTAAAAATAATCTGCCTTTTAGAGTATATACTTGTCCGTTTAAAAGCAGATTTTCAACTGCATAAAACCTGCAAAATTAACGTCAAGGGAAACAATCTGAAAAATAATGATAGCATGCGCCATTCATAGACAAACTACACAAGGAAAAAGAACAGTGCCCGCAAGTCAAAGCTTGAAAGCACAAATAGACGGATACTCCGCAGGACAGTTGCTAAAAGCCACAAAAGTAAAGCTTCCGATATTTGCCACATTCTGACAGCCAGTATACGTTCCCATATTCCAGAATGATAATGTGCCCATGAAGTCAAACCACGTCCATAATCTCCCCAGTCACCACGTCTATGTACATATCAGTGAACCTTCATAGGAAGTTCTTGAGCCCAGGGTGCCAGTAGATCTCCACTGTTAACTGCTAAACAACTGGAAGCTTTTGTTGTTGAAGACGGGCAAAATTTCCCACTACACGGTTCAGGACATGTGTGACAGCATTCCATTTAGGACTATTTTGATCCCAAGGCAAAAGGTGGCCCTACTACCTAGTAGGTCCTTAATATTTATATATTGTTAGATACTTTCTATTAGTTTGTCCACTGTGTGCATTTTTAAAACATAAACAAACATGTCTTCTTTTGGCTTTATCGAGTTCTTCAACTAACCTGAAAGATTTGAGATGCTGTGACAGACAACAACCCTCACAAAAAGAAAAACCGGTCGAGTAAGTATCTAGAAATCGAGTTATGGCACAACAGGAACGCTCTTCGGATTGCTTGGCAGCAGAATGTCCCCATATGATAGCTAAAGATTGTACATCCAGGTATACAAAAGTGCATTGATAAAGAAGGGTTTGCTCATCGTTCTCTATTCTCACCCCTTACCAACATGCATTACACACAGGGATATACTTATTGCTTAAAGCCTACCTGTGACCTTCGGGTGCCTCTTCAGTCGCCACTGAGGGACAAAGGTGGTAATGTTGCGGTGGCCCCGATTCCAGAAGAACTGGACAGCTAAGGCTATGCCACGACATGAGAAAAAGTGGCCAAGACCATGGCTGGATGGACAGGAAGACCAAGAGACAGGTTCTCAGCACAACCTGTGCTGGCAGAAAAGCAGCTCCCAGGACAATACAAGACACGGCAATTCTTAAGAGTTCTTTCATCTGCTAAGGCGTGTTACCATCTGACGTGCAGCTTATGAACACATTCTTGAGTTATTATTGGACTAACCCAAAACTTTACCACTTTCTTCTCAAACGAAACTCCTCAAACTAATCTCACCAGAAAGGGTTAAAATAGACCTACGGAATGAACACCCCTGTATGCACAAAGTAAAGGCAGATGGATTTCTCATTTTCTCAGAAAGTCTTGCTTTTTGTCACAAGTAATTTATTTTGTTCAATTTGTGTGTTCCTAGCCTTCTCCTACACGTTCGTTTTTGGTCTGAGCTTATTTATCAAAGAAAATTCATTAATGCAAGCTTTTTTTTAATGTTGATTTTTCATTTTGTTGTTCACATATACTCTGTCTGACCTTATTTACAATGACAGTGCTGAATTTGATGTATGAATTGATGCTTTAAGCCCATCTCCCCATGTTCAATTTTTCTGTCTCCTACCACCTTCCTCCTCCTGACTTACCTCATAGCAATGTTGCTGCCATCAATGATCACATTGCGTAGGGTGGGGTCCCCGGGGTCTGTAGTCAGCTTCAAGCTGAAGGGTGTCAACAAACTATCGAGGAAACGCTGCTCACCAGTGACCATAGGTGTCGGGGTGACAGTCGGCAGCCTTACTTGCTCCTGGGCCTTTGCTGAAACCAGGGGACAGATGTTCAAGTCAGGCTGAACACTTGGAGGGTATGCGAACTTGGGAGGACCCCTGACATTACTGCAAGGGTTTAGAGGATGTTTGGCTCGTGGGTCATTCGTACTCTTGCTATCGCTGCCCACATCGCCTGGTACAGAGGCAATTCCTCGATGTGACCTTTTCTCCTGTCTTCCCCTGCCCCTTGTTGCCCCCTTGTGCTCTTTGGCAGGAGATGTCTTATCTTCCCAATTTCTCCCTCTTCCACCTTCAGTGCTTCTCCCCACCTCCTTTCCTTTCCCTTTTCCTCTCATGGCCTCTTTCTGCAGCTCCTTCAACAGATCTCCAGTGGAGAGGCCTGGGAGGTTGCTGTACAGCTCCATAACCCTCTCTTCAGGGTACCCACATTTGGCAGCGGCATTCTTCAAAACCCCCAAAACAAAATCCTCGTTACCTGCTGCTTTTGCATTTCCCTCACCATCGGTCTCCCCTTCCCCTGTTATCAGCCCTGCTGTTGTACTCTGCCCTCCATTCCCATTCCTCAGTTCTTCTTCACTGGTCTCTCTCTCTCCTCCTAGATCTTCTGCAGCACCTTCTTCCTCCCACACATCTGACAGTGGCTGAACTGTGTGCATGTGTCTCCTCTCTTCTGCCTTTTTGTCTTGCTCCTGTTGGACCAGGTCCAAAATCTGAGAGACTTCTTTTGGGCCGGTCTTTGCCAAGACTCTCTTCACGACATCTTCGCTGTACCCCATAGCTGTAAAGAACTTGAGATGGAGTCTGAATTCTTCTCTGCTGCTTACTGACAGTGCCAGTCCTTCCTCCTCCTCCAACTCCTGTGGGCCCTGGCTATAACCTCGTTCCTCCACCGCTGGACTGTGTAGGGGGTCAAAATTTGTGGTTGCAGAATGTAAAGATGAATCAGGTGCTTCTGACTCCTTCAACTTGATAACATTTCTCTCTCCCCAAAGCTGCTGTCCCGCCATCACTCCACGGACGTCCTGTATGGTTTGACGTTGCGGCTGACAGGGTGGTGGAAATTCCAAGATTGTTCCATTGAGGATATATGGGTTCTCCATCTTGTTGTGACCCTGTATATCACCTTCTTTGTCCCAAGGTATGCATGTTGCCAAGTCCCTCAGTGCAGCCCTCTCTGCTTCTCCTGCTTCTCGGTATCCCTCTGCAGAAGACACCATAGGTCCTCCACCCTCAGTGACCAGTCTGGCATCCCTTACCACATTTAGCAGGATCTCCTTCACGGGCCTAGGCAACAGCAACAAGTCCAAAGTGTGCCGGTCCTCCCACTGCTCAACTAAGGTCTTGAAGATCCGACAGGAATCAAGAAGATCTCCTAACACACCCATTCCAGGTTCAATGTACTGCCCTTGGCTAACTCTATACTTTTCCACAAGATCGAGTATAAGGGAATAGGCCTGGACCACTGGCTCTGTCAAGCCAGAAATAAGGATGGATCCTGATGAGGTCACCTGGAGAAAAGAGGAAGTTAGAAATGGAAACACATGCTTGACAGTTCATACATAAAGCCATCCAATTTGTTTCCAGGAGTGCGAGAGAATTTAACCTTTTTTGCTTGCATTTGGTTAATTCTTTTTTATCACAATCAATGCTGCTTTTTTTCTAGATACAGGTCTCCCCACTATCCGAAAGTAGAGCGTTCCTACGAAATCTTTCGTAAGCCGAAATGGCATAAAGCGAAGACGCAATTACCATTCATTTATTTAGGAAAAATTTTAGAGTGTTCCCAGACCCAAAAAATAACCTGCCAAATTATACCAAATAACACATAAAACCTAAAATGCCAAATAAAAGAGACCACTTTGCTACTAGCAGAATCAATAGTAACTGCGGCAGCTTTCAAGATTCTTCCTCTCTGCACGTAAATAGTACGAATGGTGGACGCAGGCAAGTTCAACGCACGCACAATGTCTTTATTTCATTCACCACGATCGAAACGTTTAATTACGTCCAGTTTTACGCTAAGTGTAACACCTTTACGAGCTCTCTTAGGCTTTTCCGATACCTTAGGACACATCTTGAGAAAGGGCGCGCAAAATAAATCAAGATAAAGCACAGATGCTCACAGACACAGTTTAAAGCTAAGGCGGCTTGATGCTGAGATGCTGAGTGTGGTTCCCAGGGATGGACCTTGGCGGCGCCACGCCATTTTCCCTTTTTCGCAACAGCGGAAATCCTCTTTGGCTTTCTTTCGGTTAACAAAAACAGGTACTAATGTAGGTCTTTCGTAGAAGCAAAGCGGCATAAAGCGAGCTTTTGAAAAGCAGGGGATACCTGTAGTTAAATATGAGGCAAGAAGCCATGACTTGAAATAATCATCAGAGACTGACGTGCATAAACTGACGGGTCTGACGATAACAAGCAAAACACCGGTGTGTGAGCGACTTGCTTTACGTGAGATGATCTCAAAACATTTTTCAAGGGGCGAGGTGCACATCACACTAAATATCAAACAGGGTTCTACCTTGTTGCACCTGTTCAGCCCTCTTTTTTTTTTTTTTTTTTACAGCCCTGAATCCTTAATTCCTCACCACCATCAGTGCGGAGGTATTTCTGATCAGGCAGTCCACGAACAACCCTCTGGCACCACAAAACACACAGTTTAAGGCCTCTGGGTACGATATCTCTTGCCGCTCTTCCTGGTTCACCAAGCCTTTCACAAAAAGCTGAGAAATAAGACAGAAAGGGAGAGAATGAAATGTCAACATTGAAAACAAACAACCAAAGCAAGATACTTCTAACAAGACTCTTTAACTTAAAATGTTAATATTTTTGTTGACATATAACATTTTCAGACACGAATGCCAAAGCAAGCAGAAGCAGGGAACCAAAGAGAATAGCAGCTTTCTGCACAAACAGCAGTCAAAGAAGAAATAAACAATCTTGAAAATCAGCTGGACTAACAAAAAAGGGCAATTTATACAGTGCAAACAAGTAAAAAGTGGAGGACCAAACAGGCCTGGTCAACAAGAAGGCCTGAAGACACGTGGGCAGTAAAGTAGCACCGACAAACAAAAGAGCACGAGCTCCAAGCCGAGAGCAAGAGAACGGAACCTTGGCTGCCTCCACTTCTGCTTTGTTTCCCATCATCTTCAGCCAAATTTGTTCATTTCTAGGAAACTGTGACTCTTCCTCGGCCCCGATCACAAATCTGATCACGAAGACACGCTCCACCATGGCCTGGAGAGACTGCAGCAGTGGCTGGACTCCTCTGGGGGAGGCAAACTCGTCCACCACCAGCGCCTGCTCGCCACTGGCACGCTCTCTGAGGCCTCCTAGTGGCTGCGAGAAGGACCGCAGCGATGCCATAACAGATGTGTGGGGGCGTGGCCAGCTGTCACAGGCATAGAGTCCACTGCCGAAGAGGAAAAGCAGACATTTCTTAATAAAATATTTCCATCACCGGCAAACTTAACATAAAAATTAAATTTCACATTCAAGTAATGTGGCACAATGAGAAATCGTAACAAGAAGCAGCTTCATAACAGAAACGCAACCACTGTGCTGTTGCCATTTGTCTCATACTGAGGCTAAAATGTAACAAACAAAAAAAACTAAATGGTGTATAAGCAACGCAAATGACGTCTCGTGTGTGCGAAAGGCAGAGTTTGCTGCTTTACGTCACTTTCCTCCTGCGCCAGTTCTGCCTGGAGTCACCAGCGGCTTCCGCACACCCCGCTGTCGCTACACTTACCCTCAACTCCCGACAACTCCAACGTCTCTCAAATGTGTCTCCCGTTCGCGATGTTCACGTTATTCACGTTACTGTTAAAATAAAAGGCCGCGGAAACTATCATTCGCAGGACCCGAACGCCAAGGAAATGTCCGCTGTTCGTAAAGCGTGGGTTATTTTTGATAAAACTGAAACTTTTTGCTCAGAAGCCGTATGCTGTGTAATAGAAGCGCAACAAAAGGGCACTTCCAGTTTGTTACGTCAGTAGAAGAGCAGACATTTGATAATAACAGTTCTTTCGTTAATAACAAGACGGAACGTATCTTAGCATCTTAACTGCCAGACTTAACCTGCTTACTGCTTATTGTAGAGGTTGTATATTTCACCTGAAACGAAACAGAAAGTTGTCACCAAAAGCTAGACAAGCATCTACATGATGGAGTACGACGCATTTCCCTCAGACCCCTCCCTTTCCCCCCGGATGCTTCTTACTTCGGAACCTTAAGCAAACATGGCGGGGAAATTCCTGCAGCGTCACCTGCTGTCACAAAATGTCTCGTTTCATAAACCATCCCCGTACGTCACATGCAAAAAGGCTGCCAAACATTCTTTCTTTGCTAACGTGCAGATTTTGCGCCCGACCGATACAAATTGTTTACACGCAGACAGATGCTATTTAATGCTGCGCGCAGTTTAGTCACCCTAAGCCGAGACGAGTGCCTTGGCGGTGTGGGAGACAACCGGAGCACATGACAGAAACCGAAACACGGAGAGAAGACAGCGCGGGATTCGAGCCCACGTCCCAACCCACCACGCAGTACCTGCGAGGCACCATCGCTAAGCGCTATACTACCCGTCACAAACGCCTATGCCCCGTGTTAGTTTTTTTCTTTTGTAAATAAATGGCTTCACCTACAATTATTTAATCATTTATTAGTATCTAAAACACTGCTGGTTCAGAACTGACTAAAACATTCAACTGCAAAGCTTTTCTGTAAAATCAGCAATAGTGCATCACTTTCTTGTTTTCCTGCGTTTTAGCATAAACATTCGGTGTTTGTAAACTCGTGTATTTTACCCAATATTAACTACTATTTTCAAGGCTGTGCGCTGTCAGATTTAGGCTGTGGCCGATAGTTATTTATGTGCAATACTTTGATGTATTTTTGATGTAATGTAACGTGTGTACAACACAGAAAAGTAACCCTGTTTTTAATACTTGTGAAATGGCAAACTTTGTGCTTTTACTCCTCGCAGTTTAGCGTGAATCCTGTCTGAACATCTTAGCCCACGCGTGGGGCGCGTGGCGGCGGTATTTTTCCCGGCGTTTCTCACATACACTATTTCCTGCTCCTTCACTCATATATCACGCAAAAGTGCGCAGAATAAAGCGCTTGCTAGCGTTGTAACGAGAGCAATAGAGAAACTGACGTAGGGTGTATACAGCGTCTTCTGGGAATACCGCTCCGCGGACACACCGCGGTCAGCGTAAACCTGAGGTAAAGCACCGCGTCACCCCCACCCCCCAGGGCCGCCCTGTCGCCGTGTTTTTCAGAAGTGAAAGCGGCTGAAGGCGGAACCACCCAGCAGAGCAGCTTCGCCCCGCACTCCGGGACACTGAGCCTTTCGCTCTGATTTAACGCCGTTTCCCGCAAATACACCGCACCATGTCCTCTTTGGCCGCGCAGCCTTTACGTGCCACTTACACCTGACACCTCACCGGGGATCGGAAGCTCCTGAAGACACCGGTAAACCACTTCAGACTCGTATGGATGTTAGACGGGGCAGGGAGACGGGGGGTAAAACCAGGAAGTGCGGATAAAGACGACAGAACTTCCACGGACAATGAGCTTGATGTTATAGCGCAGTATATTGGACATTGTTACTTTCTTCATTATTAACGTTATTGTACTGGCTGCATGTTGCTATAAAAATATAGAAAGTGACATAATATTGAATGTATTCGTTTTAACTGTCATAGCGGGATAGTCAATGCGCAGCCTGTACTACTGTATCCGCAAAGCTGTGCCGGTTTCTTTGTGCCTCGTGTGTTAGACTGAACTTTAGTGTTCGTTACCTGAACGGTTAAGATACACATTATACACACTCACATTCTTCCATTTACTTGTACACGTGGTGTGGCAAAGATGTGTTTAAAAACATTGCTCAGCATCCCTTAAAGTGCAGTGTGTTGAGTCCTGTTAACCCATATTGCGGCAGTTAGTTATTTGTTCACCCAGCTGACATGTTCTCTCATGTACAAAACTTTCACCCGCAGCAATTCAGGGCAGGTACCCTGCTGAAGGGCACTAGAGCAGTGCGTGGGAGTGAACCTGGATCCTCCACACACAAGCAGCAGTGCTACCCGCTGCACCACCAGCTGCTGCGGTTTTGGGACATCATATTATTATGTGAAGGTCTTGAGTACAAATCCCAGCACCTCCCCCTGATCCCCCAGAGAATCGATACAGCTCTTTTGCTTCTCCCGGCTAGTGAGCAATGGAAACACAAACCGTTATCACTGGTTCCACCCTCGACGCCTGGAAACTCATTGGCTCTGGGGGGTTTGGCAAGGTATACAAGGTCAAACATGTGGAATGGAGGATGAATGTCGCTGTCAAACTGCTGCACCTGCAGGACAGGTAAAACTTTTATTATTTTATGTTTAAGCTTATTACCAAGCACATGTACACAACAGCATAGCTGGGGGAATCTTACTGCCCTTTCAAATTGTGTAGCAGGCAAGATAAGTTTACAGCTATACCACATTATCCGTTCATAATTCAGTTCTGGAAATGAACACAGCATATCAAAAGATGGATGACAAAATGAATACATTCATCATCCGTAACCACTTAATCCTGAGTAAGAGCCTATCCCAGAACCATTAAGGAACCAGGATTTGACTCTACCCCTGAATGGGATGCCAGTCTATCCTAGGGTGGCCACATGCATGTACTTTGAGCATTTTAGAGTGACCAACTAACCCGAAATGCATGTCTCTAGACTGTGGGAGGAAACAGGAGCGCCTGGAGGAGGACAGGAAGAACATGCATCGCCCACACAGACTGAGCTCGTATCAAACCTGCATCTGAACAGTCTAGACACTGTGTGGCAACAGCAAAAAATTAGTTCATTCTAAGCCCATCAATCCAAATGATGCCTAATATAATAAGGAAAAAGCAGTGTATTGCATTAAAATACAAAACAAAATTAGATATGATCTTTAAAAAATGATTTAACTAGGTAAACGTATTCTGATAGTACGGCCAATGGTGCAAAACAGAAGATGCAAGCACAAAATCAGAGTGCATGTCTTAGAAAGGATAGAGGAAAATCTGGACCTATTAACAATAAGTGGTATTAATAATGCCGCACCACAAAAATAAAAAAAAACAAAAAAAACAGAATATGGAGATACCAAAAAAGGTGATCTCATGACTAACCGGCACATACTCTAAACAACAGAAAGGAGTTTTAAGTGTTACGTGTGTCCCATCACCCACCTTCTCTGGCCCTGCCCTGCTTAACTCTTTCAGCACCAGCAGCGCTCTTCTGAGGGAGGCTCAGCTGATGCGTCAAGGAAGCAACCCCCACGTGTTGAGAATCCTAGGGGTGTATGAAAGCAGTGGCTGTGAGCCTCTCAGTATGGTGGCCGTCTCCGGATGGGGCCTAGTGATGGAATTCATGGAGCGAGGTTCTCTGGCCCACCTCCTGGAGACGTTGAGTAAACCTCCACCCGTTCCCCTAGCCTCCCGCCTGGCTCACCAGATAGCCCTGGGCATGAACTTCCTCCACTGTCTTTCGCCACCTCTGCTGCATCTTGACCTCAAGCCCAGCAATGTGCTCCTTGATGACAGCCTCAATGCCAAGGTGAGTCTCAGATTTTGGTAAGAAGATACTAACATGCAGGATTTTTCCCTGCTTCATAAGCGACTTAAGTACAAAACCTGACATTCCTTTCTGTGTTTGGTCCACATGACAGGTGCGTTTTATAATGAATCTTTCCTTTCAAATCTTGCGGCTTTTCAGATTTGGAACGCATCAGAAAGACAAAACTAAGTACATGGTTTATTTTTAAAGTATCCTTGAACAGGCAGTAACTCGGCACAGACATGTATTGTTCACACGTTTACGCACTACGTTTTCTATGTGATATGATGTAATTCCTGTTAAAAGACTCTATTCTTTGTCAGCCAAGTCAGGTGCTCTGTAGCACGTTGCATATAATTGGCTATTTTCGCTGTGTTTTGTGCCATAAAATCACAAATGGCATCACCAAAATCAGTAAGCTGTATGGGCAATTTCATTTTGACAAATATAGCTGTTTTCTATCATGAAAATGACTTTGAAAAGAAAATGTAGATGATGCAATCCATGACATCACACGGTTTCTTTTCAACAATAGTGGTCGCTGTTTTGCATTCAGTTTCTTAATATTTCAGTATTTCATTGTCGTAGATAACAGAACTATTCTACCTATCCAGTTAAGAAAGTGTAACCAAAGTACATTTCCCAAACAGCTAGACAAACATTAATGTCGGAAAGGACATTTTATACAACCTTTCTCAGTGTACATTACACACCTCTCCATCCCTTATTCTGCAGCTCACAGACTTTGGCCTGGCAAAGCTCTTCAACAGTCTTTCCACAGCTTCCTCGAACAGCGAAGAAGGTGGTACAGTTAGCTACATGCCACCCGAAGCTTTCAACCTGCATTACAAGCCCACCCCAGCCTCTGATGTCTACAGGTAATGTGAGCTTTGTGCGCCCAGACGCTCATGGCCTGACTGATATACCAAGCAGCCAGCAATGTAGTACCACTCCAGCTGCTTCAAGCAGATTGTATTAAATTACCAGCCTCCTGACACATCACCAGACTCACAGACATACCAAGGCAATGGTTAAGCAATATACAGCAGGTAGCGTTGTGGATAGAGTTGCCCTGTGTTGATAGATCTTGCCCTCACTGAACCCAGGCTGTCATGCTATATGTGAGAACAAAAGTCAGCATTAGCGAGTCCAAGTCTACGTGGCAGTGCCGCTCGCAGCGTCTGCATTCTCAGGTTTTGCCTCGTCTGACCCGTGTTCAAACGGTATCTACCGTCGCTGTTTTGTTCGCTTCTTTTCAGCCGGTAAGTTGCCCACTAAGCGTTCGTCACAGTAACGGCCCATTACGGAAAGTATCTTCAATTGTTTTTTCTGTCGTTCTCTTTTCTTTGTTTTTTAAAATTAATTCCTTTGTTATCACTGTAGGGAATGAAACACAATGTACGATGTTAAATGAAAAAAGTAACTGCATATAAACAAAAATGCATATCAATTACAACATTAACTGGTAACTAGTGTCTAAAGTGTTCTTTGCCATGCAGTCATAGGTGTTCCAGAGAGTTAGGGATATTTTGGGGAAATGAAATTAGTTGGGGTTTCCCATATGAACCCAGAACAAATCTTCATAGTCCTCACAAGAAATAATGGTCATAGCTTCTCTGCGTCTGAGTTTGGGGTATTTAAAACATTTCTTTGAACTAACTGCACTCGAATATGGGGGTACGAGTGTGATTTCTCGCATCGCTTTCGCGCAAATTGTCAGGTGAATGAATAAGCACATAATATACTCACAGTCTGGTTTTACAGACTAGTACTTCCTTGGATTGACAAGTGGATACAGTGACTGACACTGGTTGGAGCTCATTTGTTTCTATGTCTGTCCACCTTGCAGCTATGCTATTGTTCTGTGGTCCATCATCACTGCAGAGGAGCCCTATCCAGGTGAAGGATCGGCTCAGTGTTACACGGCCCACACCGTGTCCAGTCTACATGTGGTCACCATCAGTGCAGGCATGCGGCAGTGGGGTGATGCTTCCGTCTCCGTGTCCTCCCATCCCAGATGCTCGCACCATCGTTGTGCGGTTACGTATCCCGGAGGGAGATCGACCCAACCTGGAAACGGTGGACCCCAGCAAAGCTGAGGACTTTAAGGACATTATCAGCCTCATGAAAAGGTGTTGGAACAATAAGTATCAAGAAAGGCCCTCCTTCCGCGGTGAGTAACAGGAGTGAGACAGACATTTAGTCGCGCAGCTACCGTGTCATTTAGTATCGGTAACAAAGTGTGTCGTTTGGTGTGTCTGTCAGCTTGTGAATTAGTGCCAGTCGGTGTTATTCAGTCTCTCTGTGCTGTCACCTTTGTTTGAGTCAAGTTTTTTACAATGATGTTGTATTTCTGTAAGTTCAGACTGCCTTCAAGTGACAGAGCAAATGATAGAGGTTCACAAGTGTGGTGTAAACGACGCTGTTCACGAGGTGCTGAAATTTCTGGTAAGTTACTGTAGTGATAGTTTGTCAAAGTTTAAATCACAAACACAGCTCTCTTGTTCATTCAACATGCCTGACACTAAAAGCCACTTTATTGACCCCTTTTATCCCCTAACTAATCGTACCCACCCCAGAACTGTCATTGCTCAATTTACCAAGAACGTAATTATTTTGGGCCATTCACTGGTACCGTGGTACCTGCACATTGCACCCTGCCCCCAAAACCACAGTTTATTCTTTTTGTTTGCAACAAACACATGTATGTGTTGGTCATTTCAAGGTTTGTTAAATGTCTGCAAAACATATTCCTCTTTAATCACTTTCTTTTTTCCAGGACTCGAAGGAAACTCAAATGAGCAAACACTTTAAGTCCCTCAACATCTCAGGCTCGACGAAGCAAAATAATGGTACAGACAGTTTTCTGATGTTCTTTTATGACAGTCATTTTTTTCTGAAGCAGTAAACTGGACCAGGAAAACCACTGTCTTGCAAGAATGAAAAGGTCTCTGACTCAGGCCTCCAGTATCCTATCAAAGAAGCCTTTCTATACATATACACATTACAGTGCTGCTGCTGGCTGTCAGAGATGCTGTGCTTCTGTGAGATGTAAAACCCACAGTTAGGACACGAGTCAAACTCAGAGTCACTGGGATGTGTGAAGTTGGCTGTCGGTGTGTGTTCGCCCACAACAAACTTCCCTGTGGCGGCTGGGCTGTGAAAACACCGTTTTCTGAAAATATGCATAAGATCCAGTGGATGGACTCAATTATTTTTTTTTGCTCCACTGAGGTAGAGGTTGTTCAAGAGATTCTCTGACCTCCAAGTACATCACCTGTGGTTTTATTCGGCTTTTTCCCACGGGCGTTTAGTACTCCTGCTGAAGACCACGGTCAGAGGTCTGTGGTGCTCATTTCTGTTGTTTTCCACAGGTGATTTTCTCAAGGCATCAACAATCTCTGACACTGAAAGGAGTCCCCCAGCCCTAACTCAGGTAAAATAGCTGTGCGTCTCCTAGCAGCAGCATATCAAGCAAGGTAGATGTTGATAGCCATGTCTGAGCTTGTCTGCATCTCTCTTTTTCAGAGAAGAGCCGGTGACTCTACCTCCAAGTCCAAAAGTAAAAACCCTTTTCAATAGTACATCCTTGAAAGTAGTCTGGGACTGCAAAGGAAAATCAGACATTGGAGCCAAGTGTCAGCAATGTAGAAATAGTTACATGTATTTACATATAGGAAAAACATGTATCCTGCATCCATTCTTCTTTGTAGACTATTAAGGTCTTGACATTTAGTTCTTAGGTATCGTAACAAGATAAGAAAAATATAGGGTGCAGAGGTATATAAAAGAACAAAACAAGACACAGAAATGGAAAATTCCATCTCTGATTAGTAACCGGCATGCTAGTACAGCTTGCCATTTCTTCACGGGGGGTTTGTAGATGGAAATTGACTGTAAGCACAGGCACAGAGTGTGGATTTCTCACAGCTGACTTTTTCCTCAGCATTTCATCCAGCCAGAGTGCTGCCCGTGGATCCACACATGGCTTCTTACCGACAGACGCCTCCAGCCGATCAAGCAGGCCAAAGCTTCACAGGACCCTTGAAGGTAGAGAATTAGGTATATTGGACATGAGGACTATGGTACAGGCTTCACAGTTTGCCACATGTGACGACTCTGCTATCAGAACTACTCTCCTGTTCTGTTGCACAACTAAATATGGGCTCCATCTTTTCGGCTGGAGCAGAAAGAGCCGTCACGCTCACATTTCTCACGCACTAGTGTAAATAAAAAGTGAAACACCACTATGGCTTGAGAATACAGCAGTAAGTCTGCCATAAATCTCCTGCCAAAGTCATGGTCTTTGAATAGTGGTGGACTTTGTTTTGGCCCAGGAATGAGTGTGTTTACCCTGTCAGCAAGCAGGTGTTTCCCAGGCTCAGAGTGCTTTGTAGGAACAGACTCCATGTATTTGTGTGTGTGTGTGTGTGTGTGTTTAAAAACTTTACCTGGTTTTTTGAGCTATTGTGGGCAAACAGGCAAGCGGCACTATAATCACATTCTTATACAGAGAAGTTATGTGGAAAAAATTCCCTAACACACGAGTCCAGGCGTGATGAACAGAGGGATTTAATGATGCTGTTTTTTTTCCCCTCTCATTGACAGAAGAATGTTTTCACACCAGCGATCGCTCCTCCCCGCTCTCAAGGTCAGGATTATACCCATGAAGGAAATGACACCATCATGTCAATATTGCAAGATAGTCAGTGTTACATTTATTCTGTTTTGGATTTCACACATTGAGCAGATCAAAGTTTGTTGGCCGCTGTTAAGCCTGTAATCCTGAATGAAAACAACGAAAGGCTGCATATATTTGTCATGATGAGAGACATAAAACCAGCTGTATTTTCCTGTTCCAGAGGTATCCATTACCATGTCCAATGTCAAAGGACTACAGATAGGCAACAACAACAAGATGGTGATCATCCATCCCACTCGGAGCAGACACCACACCGCTCCCTCGACTATCAGCCTGCCAACGCCAAAGACCGGCAGGGCAGAGAGAGACGGCAGCACTCCGGCCACGTAGGGCTGCTGTCGACTGGGAGTGCTGCCATAATGGAAGGACTTTTCTGCGTTGTTTCACCAGAAATCCTGTTCTTTGTATGGCTCCTGAATTCCACTGTCCTCCAGCAACTAACATGCCAGTCCCTGGTTCCCACAATACCTGGACTTGCATCCATTGAATCAGGGAAAGAGTAAGAATGTTGTGTTATTAATAGTTATGAACTCATGTTCACAGACTACAAAATAGGAGACAATTAAGTGAAAGCTGAAACTTGCAAAAGGCTCTTTTCATTTCTTTTCTATGATTATAAAAGGTATTTTTGAAGATTATACCGTACTGGTACGTATCTTTAGTACTGTTTGTGTTTTCTACAGCAATGTAATGAGAATACCTGTTATACTAATGCTTTTACTGTATTTCATACATCATGGTACTATAATGTACATAGAGCATCATAAAACAATTAAATGATTACAAAAGGAGTAGCGATTCATTCTACGTTTGTGTCTAAAGTGTGTACAACCAGTGCCTTGTATTTCTTTGCAGCGTCTAGCCAGATTTTTATATTATCTCTGTTCATTCGTTCTAAGTGTCTCTAAACACTTCCCACAAAAATGAGAACTACTAAATAGTGCTGCATGCATTTTGAAAGTTTTAGTTTCTATTCTGCGTAAATCCTACTTTCCATTTAAATTATGGGGAAAAATAGTCCTACTGTATCTTGTAAGATGCACTTCTTACACATTAGCAATGCGGTGGAGAGAACATCTGTACAGCAGCAGACCTGTCGTTGCCTAAATGACAGTCATGCTGTTTTATTTGCAAGTTTCCATGCCAAGACAGGGTAGAGCTTGCTGAGGCAGCCCTCGTCTATTTGTAGTATAGGGTTCACCCTACCTAACCCTAACCTCCTATACATCAAACAAGTTGTACTTTGCAAATCTTGCCGAATCCGTCATGAAGACATCATAAGGAATTTACATAGTAAGGCAGTGTTTCTCTGCCAAACTTCTTAAAAAGTTCAATGAGGATAAGCACACACCAAGAAAAGGATCGTAAAACAATCATTTACACCCATCCACAGAACGGTGCCATCCTTGGCTTCATTAGGGTATTTGAAGCCGAGATTTAAGGAAAACCTGCAGAAAGTATTCAGGACCTGCTGCCTTACGACAGTTTCTCAGCGCAAACACCAACATGTCTAAGGGGCAGCAGGTTGAGCGGCAGGACCCCTGCAGCAATGCAGGGAGGCGCAGCTAATCGCATGTGGCAGGGCAGCAGGGGCTGGATCCGCCCGCTAGAGCCGCCATCTGCCGGCAGAGCCCTCGGCCTGTCGGGACGGCTGCAAGTTGCTGTGAATCCCCACCCTCTGTCCCACCTCTGCATGTCCCGGGGAGGTAGGACTATATTTAAAGAAGTCCCACACACAGTTTCAGCAACAAGGGGTACAGAGCATCATGCCCTGTTCTCGCAACACTTGTGCACCTTGAGCCATGTACATATGTACTGGTGAACAAACAGTAGGCCACTGGACCACCGATCAGCAGCCAAATGGGCATCTGGACCTCCCATGCTCCATATAGGAAATTATTTGTTATTGTTTACGTGATTCCGCAAAAACTGCGATTCCACTTTGTCCACAAAGCTATTAATGATAACTTAATCTGAACTACACACGAGACACCAAAGGACTGTAACCCCCTTGCAGCAGTAACTAAAATCTGGCCACTACATTCCAAGCATTCTTTGATACAGTGGTAATAGACAGGGAATATGGAAATATACACCGTGTTTGTGACTGTAGCACCGTGAGATGTGGGGCAAAATGATAAAAGCAAAATGTGTCACTGCTTTGCACTGTGATCCTGTGCAATTTTCTTTGAGAGAAACAAAATACTTTTAGTTCAATCAGTTTAACTGAAGTACCAAAACCAGAAAACATTTTTGCAAAAAAATTGCTACATTTTGTAATAGGTTAAAAGGTCAATAAGTTTTTTTCCTTCTGAATTCAGGGCACCTTGAACGATGAAAACCAAGAAGTGGTAGTTCCCTCTTGACCCCTCTGTCGTACAGATACACACTCACACACAGGCCCAAGGTGGCGAAGGGAACACAGTCAATGACAGATGGCTACCAGTGGGTTAGACCAGTTTTCCTGCCCTGTTCTACTGGTAAAGAGTTTGGCAGAAAACCAAAATCCAAAAAATTATTGAGCAAATATACTATTTTTTATAATAATTTTTTTATGCTCTTCTCTGTAAGATATACATATTGTTGAGACAGGGTGGGTCAAGTACCATCAAATATTTATAAATGGCTGAAATAAATTTAGAACGTCTCAAAGACACACTCACACATTGCTCACTAACATTTCCAAAGAGGGTCAGCCACGCATGCACACAAGCAAACATGCAAGCTATCCGTGAGGTCTTCTCCACGTACATTTCTTCTCGCTGCTTTTTCTTTTCCTTCCTCTCTGCCCGTCACGTCAGCATGTTAAAGTCACCCTCACCATTTGTTCCAAATGTCCATAGACGTCTTCTTGCTGGTCTTGATTTCTCCATTTTTTTCTCCATTTCCAAAACTTCTCTTGCCTATACTTTGTTGTCTCACATGTTCTCCACATTCTTCTTCTCTACATTATGGCTATTCCACAGTCAGTATGAAAATATCTTTACAAAGGGAACACCAAAAAGCCTGAGAATGTGGAGTACTTCCATCCACCCATGAGGTTCCCCCTCTCCAGCTTCAGATAAGCCTTGTCGCCCCGCTCCATGATAACCAACCCTGCATTTGTGGCTGCTTCCCGTGTCACGTCCTGGTCACCGGCAAAAGCAGAGATCACAGGCCAGCCATTAAGCACCAGGCTAACCTGGGAGAAGGAGAAAGAGAATGAAAATTTTACATTTGTTAGCTTGTCCATGTGATTGTCTGAGCGTCCATCGGTCTCACCTGTATTGTCTGCCTGTTATACACTTTGACCACATGGAAGCTGAAGCTGTACACTCCCTTCCTGGGGGCTACAAAGATGCTTCTTGCTGGATCAAAGTGAGCTCCCACATTTACCAGGATCTGGGAAAAAGAGCAGGCAAAACCACTGTGATCAGGGAGAACCTCTGCAATGTCGATAACCAGGTTTTGAAGCGAGTGCCGTCATAGTGACCATTCGTGGTTTTCTTAGTAAGAAAGTCGTCCAGTTTCGCAAATTCTGCACACCCAGACCCAGATTTGAACCAACGCCCCATTAAGCAGTTCAAGAGCTACGAGAAACCAGCTTTAACTGCTGCACCACCCTGGCAATCATTTAGCTCTGAGCTTCACACTTGTGTTCTCTCACCTGGTCAAAGTAGATGGTCATGGTGCGGTTGCTCATCTCAGATGGCTCATGGTTGGTGTTACGAATGGCAGAGAAAGCTACACGTCCAGTTCCTGAGCGCACAGACATGCCAAGTGCATTGCCTGCAGGCTCAGCAGCGGGTGTGGAATCACACACAACCAGACACTTCCCTTCTAACACAATGGGTTCTGTGTCATTCTGACTCCAGGCCCCATAGGGCACCAGGAGCACTAGAAACCAGAGCAGGACGTGAGTATGGCAGGGAAACTGGGGCATGGCGTTGACTGGTCTTCGTCTCCAACTCCCCCCAATTTGACAGCAGTCGTTTTAGGCCAAACAATGGTAGATGTTTACCGAGAGCAACACAAAACAGAAAAAAAAACCTTATTTGAGGAGGAAAAACTAATTTACATAACAGTAAACATGTCTCATTTGGAGGAGTGTGGATTTGGAGAACATTGCTTATATTTTCAGTCTACTTCCAACTGTTCACAGTTCCCTTTGGGATCTTGCAGTGTTGTTGACCTTCTGACCATTTACCTCATAGATACCAGAAACTCAAAGGAGCACAAAAAAGATGGAAAGAATAGGAGTCCATTTTCATGAGAATGTTGCCGACATAAGGTTGGGTTGCAGTCTTCTTTTCAGGGGCTGAAGAACCAAGTCAAACCGAGAACGTTCATCTTTTTTCTCAGGAACTGAAGGAGGAACTCAACGTGTGACTCGCACGCTCCCGAAGACTCTGTGCAAGGGAAAAAATATTACAATTATGCAAAACAAACAGCACAAACTCAGTAATAGAAGATGAGCCTTGTCCTGTAGTTCCAGTGCACACCATTACCTGATGTAACTGAATATCTGTCTGGTTTGGGTAAGGAGGTGATGTAATTATTTAAGTCATGTGGTTGGAATGAAGACAAACACAGCATGTGACCTAGAGGGCTGAGACTAAACAGTAGCAGTCAAGAATGAAATAAAGTTCAACAGCACTGCTGAACCACCTCTGCAAAAAAGCACTCAAGGTTTACAGAGAAGGAAATGTTTTACAGGGAAGAGTAAGAAAGAGGATGAAAAGAATAGGAGATGAGATCATGCTTTGGCTGGCAGACACAGCCAGGACCAGCTGGATCCCAAAGGGTGAAAGATGGATCATGGACTCTGCTGAGATACCATCTGTCCTTCATCTCTTCAGTCTCCACGCAGTCCAGCACGAGGATCCCTCATTCCCCTTACATTCCCATGAAGCTCCCGCTCCACTGCAGTCCCTTTTTAATGTCCTTCACTCTTCTGCAGGTGCTAAATTTCTCACTGCTTGCATATCACTCCAGTTCCCTCCTTTTTCACCCACTCCAGTGTACTTCTCAGTCAGCACATGTATCACTGTAGCCCACTGATTTTTTTTACACTTCTGCCAATTTTAAGAATATTCATTACACTGATTCCTGGGGTTCAGTGCTTTATAACCAGTCACACAGTTTTCCAGATTTAGTATCTCTCTCTTTCTCTCATTCAAGTGTTCTCTTTCTCCTGTCTCATTTCGATCTTACGGCTGCCCCGGGCTATGACACGTTCGACCCGTGTTGCAGCGCCTCCGTGTTTGACTTGGATCTAACTGGGGACTGACTGGGGAACAGTCTGAACTGTGTCTGTTCTTAGCTCCTCTTATTCTAACTGTTGCCTCATTGAATAAGGTTCACAGATTAGAAGCCCTGTAATGACAGTACTCAACCATTCAGTTTTTTTATCATAAATCGGCAAAATCCCAGCAGAAATTACTCTTTTTATTAGTGCAGCAAATGAGAATGTGCAAACATACTGCTCACTTGCAAGCAATTTTTCAGTCAGACAAAAGGCCTGAATAAATCATTCCTTACAAAACACGACAACTTCCTCTCCGTGACAAGGACATCACAGTTACTGAACTTGAGGTCTAAGGAAAACAGTGGCAGTGATGCTGCTATCAATTTGGTGAAGTTACAGAGGACTTTGTTCACAAAACCAGAGCAGTTATTCAGAAATAGCGACACGCAAAAAATGAGAGCAGAGTTACAAGAAAAGAGGAACAAGAACACAACACTCGGTCGCTTGCCAGTCATCCGTACGTAAGAGGTTAGAGGGAAAAAGAGAAAACGTACCTGACTCAATGTAAATTAAATTGCAAAACAAGTACTGATCCTCGTGCCAGTCTGCTGTCCTTTTCCCAGCCGTCCTCTGGCAGTACAGCTAAGCTCACTGTCTAATCGGGTTCCAGCGAGAGTCCCTGGCCACTTCTCTCCATCCTCCCCCGCCTTTCCTTTCCCACGTCCCTCCTACAGCCCCCTACTGTCCCCACAAATGCTCCACTCCCCTCCTTGCCGGTCATGGTGTGTCTGCACGTCTTTTTTGTGTCTCTCTTGTCTTCCCACCAGCAGAATCTTCTTTTAAAACATTTACATGTCATCTTGTCTTATCATTCATTTTTGTAAATTCGCCCTCCTATTGTTGATAAATCATACATTATCCTTGATCTTTGTTAACCCACATTGTTTCTCCTTCTTTTTCAAACAATCTCAATATGCTTGTGTAGCATGCTAAACACCCATAAGTCTTTAATAAAGAAAATTTAAAAAAGGAAACCGTGCACCAGGAAATGATACAAGAACATCAACCCAGGGGACAAAGTTTTAAGGAAATTCATTATCTGATGCAAGATCACACTTTCAATGTGTTTCCAGCTTTGTTTAGTAAAGTTCTGATCACTGAGCGATACACTGTGAAACTGCACTCTGGGCAGGATGGTAGTTCACGACAGGGCAGGCACACACACACACACACACACACACACACACACACCTTATCCAGGGCAGAAACCAGAGCATCTTGACAAAACCCAGGTAGATACAGGGAGAACGTGCAAACCTCAGAGGTGGAAGTCGTGACTCTATTTCCACATTTTCATACTTTGGCAGGGTACTTGCTGATTTACTGTATATTTTTTTTATTGTCAGCTGATTGCTTTGGTGCTACTTGCTCTAAGATTATCTGATTTCCTATCTTTTGGTGTAATTCTCTGTAAATATCTTTCTACAAATATAAACTTATTGAGCCATGAATGACTTTCATCCAGAAGTAGCCAGCGAACATTACTGAGTAGAGTCAAAACTGTGGCGTTTTTAACATTTTTTTCGTATCCCTGTAGGCAGAAAACAAATGCCAATATTCATACAGATGTACTGTACCTGCAAGTTTCATATTCTATATATCTATACATGTATGTACATATACTACATATGCACAACTGTGTGTAGCACTATTCAGAAGAGTATCAGCATACAGGTGACTGCTCACATTTTCACAAAGATCCTGCGGTTGAGTTCTGCCTTGTACAGGCCAAGTCCTACATGCACAGGTTGTGTGAAGGTGTCATTGAAGGTGTGTAGGTGGGTAAGTGTGTCTCTCGCTTCACAGAAGGATATGGTGCCAGCACTGCAGTCCAGAGACACACCCACGTGGAGCCCAGTAAGCCTGACACTTAGGAGTGTCCTGTGCTTGTCATGCCACACTGCTAGTGTCCCGTCTTCTTGCCGTGTCAGGCTCCAGGATTTCCTGTTGTTCCCAAATGCTGTGCCCCCCCTCCACTTTTGTCCAACACTGCCGTAGGAAACGGCAACCCCAGTACCCCTCGGCCTCCACTTTCCAACAGTAAGTCCCCAAGGAGAAGCTCTGGGTGGTCAGGACCCGGCACCAGTGGTCAAAGCGACTGGGATGTGGTTGGTACGGCAGGCGCTTCTGCACACGAGTTGCAGACCGCAGGTCATCAGAAATGCTGAGGAGAGGATGTGCTGTGTTCATGTCTAAGGTCGGCTGACTCTGAACTGGGTGGGCAGCACCAGGTCGGACAGATGCAAACAAAAAGACAGAGAAAGTCAGACAAACAAAGAAATTAAGCAGACATGGCTGCACAAATAAACTGAGAAAAACAGAGCGCTGGGAACATATAAGAAAGAGATATGCTCATGGAAAGTATGTTCTCAGACTCTCAAAATCACCTCTCAGAATCCACGGGCCATTTTGAACACTCCCCAAAAAGTTGAGAAACAGCTTGAAATACCGTCTCTTTTTTACTTTTAAAACAAGTTTTTACACATTTTGCATGACAGTCTAAAATATTAGCTGCTCAACCTTATACATCTTTTTTAGACTCCTTACCAAACATATTGAGACAGTTTAAGCCACCACACTGGTAATAGCAACAGTTCTATTTAGTTACAGAATATACACTACAAGGCCAAAAGTACATGGACACATGAACACCACACCCATAGACGCTTGCTGAACATTTAAATTTGCCGACGTGGGCATTAATATGGAGTTGGTCCGCCTTTTCTGCTACAAGTAGATTTTGGAACACGGCTGTGGGGATTTGATCCCATTCAGACAGGAGAACATCAGCGAAGTCAAGCTGACGTTGGGCCGAGGGGTCTGGATCACAGTCAGGGTTCCAGGTCATCTCCAAACTGTTGGATGGGGTTCGGGTCTGGGCTTTGCAAGCCAGTCAAGTTCTTCCACACCAGACTCAGTAAACATCTGTTTATGGACTCGCTTTGTGCGCAGGGTCACTGTCAGGCTGACACAGAAAAGGTCCACCCTCCCCAAACTGCTGCCACACTGTTGAAACCTCGCAGTTGCCTAGAATGTCACTGCGTGCTGTAGCATTAAAGTTTCCCTTCACTGGAATTAAGGGGCCCAAACCATGAAAAACAGCCCCAGAACATCATTCCTCCCCCACCAGACTGTGCAGAGGGTGCTATGCACGTAGGCAGGTAGTGTCTTCCGGTGTCTCCCAAACCTGCATTCCCCATCAGACCCCAAGATGGTGAAGCACAATTCTTCACTCCAGACAACCTGTTTCCACTGCTCCAGAGTCCAAGGGGTGGCCTGCTTCACACCATGCTGCTCATCTTAGGCTGTGTCCACCTGTTGCAGCTGAGGGCAGACGGGTTTTAAGCACAACCCCGAACCAGCTCCGTGATCCTGTGTGACCGACCGTTTCGCGGGTGAGCTGTTGCTGCTCCTGGATGTTTCCGCTTCACAACATCAGAACTGATGGCTGACTGGGGCAGGTGGAGCAGGGAAGAAAACCGATAAACTGATTTGTAGAAAGGGGGCCTCCTCTGACAGTGTCATGTTGACCGTCACTGAGCTCTGGAACGCCACTCATCCTACTGCAGATGTTGTTCTAAGGAGATGCATGGCTGTCTGCTGAATTTCATGCACCTGTTAGTAATGAGTGTGGCTGAAATAGCCACACCCATTAAGTAAAAGCAGCTTCCACATACTTTGGCCACGTAGTATACAAGAAGTTAAGATTAAAGTAGATGCAACGATTCCTAGGCTACTGTTTGGGACCAGCACTCACAGAAGTGTTTTTTTCAGCTCTTCCGGACTCCCGAGTGTTTCCACGATGAACTGCTGGCAGTTGTTCTCGATGTTCTCCAGTGTGCGTTTCTTGTCCAGGCTCTGGGTTGATACTGGGAACAAAAGGAGGGATGAGAAAAAGGAGCTAAAATTTCCAACCAGCACATCCAAAACCCTTCCTTAGATCCCAGAAAAGCCATTACAGTCAGCATACACCCTCCCCTGGCCTGACAACATTACGCTTATTCTACATATTTGTTCAGGTACTGCTTTCTTAAAAGCAACTTACTATGTTAAGATTCCTACAGTGATTTTCTAATATTTGTAATGTGGTAATTCTTACTGGAGCAATTCAGGGTAGATATGTTGCTCAAGTGTAGTACAGCAGAATCCGTGATTCAAATTTGAGGTCTTGCAGTCCAAAGATGTCAGTTCTAACCACTGAGTTAAAACTCTATGGCAATTTAGCTCTACAATAAGATGTACTTACTTTTTATCCTCAGACTGATATGCTTGTGGAAAAAAAACAGGTTTGAAAAAATTATTTTTAAAATTTACTTGAGGGATGTTGCAATACTGTTGTACCAGGAAACGTGGTGTTCAGCTGGTTTTGAGCGTGAAGAAATTCTGTACATTTAACACGCCCCCATATAAACACATGTTCGTGACCACAGTGACCCTTTTCTCACAAGTAACTGCTGTTTACCGCTCAGCTCACCGGTTCATAGTAATGCAAGTGTTTCCAATGGGCTGTCGGCGCCTCATTTATTTGATTCCTATTATTTTAACTGGGGAAACAGACACTCGGTATCCCAAAAATTCAGCATCCAATGCATTTTCAGGGACAAATAAGATTGGGATGCTGAGGAATTACCGTACCTTCGTCAAAAGAACCATACTGACTCCCTTTGACTCAAATCTTCCACGACTTTTCTTCTCCAGTTTCTTTAACTACTACACCATACGCTAAATAACGGAGCAAAGTGCCTGAGAACATTATAGGTCATATCTGAAGATCTCAAAGCAAAAAACCACAATATCAACCTAAATTTGGTTTGATCAGTTGATAAGACAGCGGCCGATGAGATACATCTGTACAGGTGCTACACTTGTACAGCAGCCTTGTGCAGGTTCCCTTTTGAAACCCTGGGAGGGCAGGGCGGGGGGTCAGCTTGCAGATGCCCGATAACAGCAGAGCCAGGGAAGAGCACTGTTTATCTCATTGTGCAAACGGTGGTGTCTGCTGATAGACCCTCATGCTCTGGCAGCAGAGGCAGACAGCAGTATTTGGGTTTGGAGTTTAAGGCTTAGGGGTCCAACTGGCGACAGGGCTCAAAGTTGTACCACTGAAGCTTTAGGGTGTTTCGTGTAGGTCTGCAGTTGTTTAGTTTTGGTTCAGGGTTAGGATTAGTGGGACCCTTAGTGTTAGGTTACTGCAAGCTTTTTGCTCACCGTGAGATCAACACTGTCATCCTCCTTCTGGATTTGTTCATTCTCCTTCAGTTTTGCCTCTGCTTTCTGTAGATGACCCTGTAGAATCACCTAGGAACACACTGAAAAACACAGATTAATTCTTCCACACAGTTGACCAAATGCAGGTTAATCATTCTGTCAAACTAATGAAAAATATTATTTGAATGTATAGGCATTTACACTCCTGATATTATGGATAAATATATTTACAATTCAAAATGCAAACAGGCTGGAAAAGGCATGAAAAAATGAACTGATAACCCTACACCGTTTCTAACATTGTATATCACTGTACACCACACACCGTTATTCACATTTCACCTATGTACTATACTTCAGTTTAACTTCAATACAGAATGATATACATTTTCATATTGCTAAATAATTGTGTTCAGTGTTACTGTGACTCTATCGCTGCTCTGAAAACCCCTATGAAACTGCAGACTTTACCTGAAATTACAGTCAATGTCGAAAGTGTGGTGGGGGACTAAAGTCTGTGGGTTTAATTATTTTCTGACTAAAGAGATTTGCAGTTCCAGCTACACACACACACACACACACACACACAGACAGTTGCATTTGTGAGCACGTGGAGCTCTCACCTTGAGCTCCTTCTCCATCTTCTTCAGAGTTTTTCACCTAGTGCCCACCGTGCTTGCCCTCCAGGACGCAGTCTCCACAGACATAGACATCCTCATCCTGGCAGTAGTAGCGGAACATCTCCTCGTGCTCAGGGCGCCTCCTCTTGCCCAGGTCATCGAGGGACTCCACCAGCAGGTGGTTGCAGAAAGCAGGCCGCTCCAGAGGAGGCTGGATGTGGTGAGTACACAGGGACACCTCGCAATGCAAGCAGGTCTTGGTGGCGGCGGGGGGTGCCCCGGGTGCTGTCTCGTCCGGGCACGCGTCACAGTGTGCAGGCCCTCTGCCACACCAGCAGAGCCCCTGGGCCAGGGCTGCCAGCATGTAGCTCTTCCGCAGCACGGCGGATGGGCCGTGCTCCTCCTGGCACTCAGGGCAGCAGAAGCATCCACCCACAGCCTGGCATCGCGCCTCCTGAATGCAGGCCAGACATAGGCTGTGCTCACGAGGTAGCAGGTGGGGGTCCTGCAGGGGCTCCTGGCATGCCGGGCAGGTCAGCTCCTCTTCCAGGCAGCTCTCTTCCATCAGAGAGGCCACGGTCAGCGTAGGGCAAGAGGGCAACTGTGGCTTCACACCACCCTCTCGGGTGTCTGACTACGAGTGTCTATAAGCAGCAGGGCGATAAACAGCACGGAGCTGCCCTGCCCGGCGACTCTGGGCACGACTTCCACTTATCTTCCCACAAACAGAGGGTGCCGAGAGACTCGACTGTTAATAGATGTTACACCGATATGAAAGGCTTTTAAGTTTGTGCGGAGAATGAAATGATCGTCTCCTTTTTTCTAATATTGCTCTTTATACTCATTAATCAGACTAGCAGCAAAACAAACAATGGAGATGAAAGGTACCAGAAAGAACCCAACATGTTACTTGACATTTATGATTCCCATACATAAAAACTATCAATGAATATCTGTAAATTCTTAAACATTTCTGCAACGTAAAACACTGCTTTTAATCTGAAAATTGATAATCTGAGAATAAATAATTCATAGCCCTTAACTTTTTAACTTTCATGACGGTTCATTTGGGCTTAATACTGGTTGGTGAGGTCTGTACGAAAGAAAAGTCATGCAAAGGCATTGCAGTTCTTTTGGCTTTGACAAATTTTTATTCTAATGTTCATTGTTACAAGTAGAGCTATTTGTGGTTTAAACTTCGACTTTAATAGACAATGACAGTTATTTGACATCTAGCACTCATGAAAAACCCCCCGGCACTGGCTTTGACACACAGATGTGCGTGGAAGAAGTTATTGTACTTCACACAGCCACACATGAAGGACCTTGAATGAAAATAAATAAACCTGCATGCAACAAATAGGAGTAGCAAAATAGTTGTACCAGCATATTTTGCAGAACATTTAAAAAATCTGACCAATTGATACACACATCACAAAAAATGAATTTAGAAGTGATTACAAACAGACACTGATATAAGTTTAGTAAAACAGAAATAAAAGTAGTTTTTCCGTGTGTACAGTGATGTCCTTCCAGACACATTGCATCCATCCAGCTATTATCCATATGCATACAGCTTGCAGGAACAATAAAGACAATGAGATGTTTCCAGTTCCACTGTAAACTGGATGCAAAATACTGAGTTCACTGTGAGCTGGTGGACGGTGAGCACTAGGCAGGGAGACCCTTGCTGGTCTGCAACCCACTGGCCACCTCTGCCATAACAGGTTAGTGGTGACCAGCTGCTGGCAGCCAGGACTCTAAGCCTCTCTGCTGTGAGTGGCCGCACCCGGTGCTTGTTTTCCGAAGAGCCACAGGCAGCTGAGACTGGCGGTTCTGGCAGGGATTGGCCGAGCACACAGCTCCGGCCTGCCACACTCGTGTTTCTGGTCACGAGCGTCAATTTGCTGAAAATAAAGCGTCGATTTTATTTCGCAACAATTTACGTTCGTAGTCCATCCGGAAACATATGTGAATGCATAAACACGTTTACTCACCTGTCACTTTATTAGGAGCACCATTCTAATACCAGGTAGGACTTCTTTCTTGCTCTCAGAACAGCCTGAATTCTTTGTGCCATGGATTCAACAAGGTGCTTTAAACCTACCTTAGAGATTTTGCTCCACATTGACACGGGTGCATCACGTAAATCTGCACATTCGTGCTGCCGACCTGCCCTTCTACAGAATCACAAAAGTGCTTTATTGGGTTCGAAGCTAGTGACTGGGGAGCCACTAAGGTTCTCTGATCTCATTGACGTGTTCGTGGAACCAGGTTGAGACAACTTGTGCTGTGTGATGTCATCGCGCTGAAAGGAGCCATTAGAAGACAGTGAATTGTGGCCATAGTTACTCAGACAGGCTGCTGCGTACCGGACATTTATTGGCTTTTGTACCGTTCTGTGTAAAAATGCCAGGAGAGCAGCAGTTTCTGAAATGCTCAAACCATGCTATCTTGCACCAACAATGAATCATTCCAAGGGCAAACTGATTCAGATCCCACTTTTTCCCCAGTCTGAAGTTTGACGTGAACCTTCACTGAAGCACATAACCTGCGTCTGCCGGATTTTATGCAGTGCGCCGCTGCCGCAATTGGTTGATCAGCCTGAATGAGCGGCTGTTCCTAATAAAGTGGCCAGTGAGACTACATGTGTACTGTTACAACCCTGGCCCGAGTCTAGGGGTAAGGTTTGGGTCAATAACCTAAAATACAATTAAGTGTGTGCTGTTGATGCACAGCAAAACAATAAAACTGGCCAGACTAGCTGTGATGCCAGTGAATACAAATTGCCTCCACACCAAACACTGAACACAAAACCAGGGAACAGAATGACACAAAAATGAAGTGCTGTCAAGAAAACAAGCCCGGGTTGGTGCTAAAATGGACAAAGCACCTTTCCTAGGCTAATGATATTCATCTGGCTATGAATGAATCACACAAAAGGAAAAACCCGACTACACTAAACTAACCTAAGAAAACCAGAAGTACAGGGGTTGGCACCCACCCTCTTACCTAGTGTGTCTAACAGTAGTTCATGTGCACCTTCTTACCTGCTACATTTCCTTATACATGCAACAATTATTCACAAGGGAGGGACAGGGCATATGCCAGACTTACACAAATAGGCAAATACTCATACAAAGGAGTTGTGTGGGTGGGTTTTTTTTTTTGTTTGAATACACAGAACCAAAAGGAGCCAAAAGCCAAAGTCCAGTTGCTCCAACAAGTCTTCCTTCTATAAGCCACACTCCTCCTGCTCCAACTCTGATTGATTCGCACGGTTCACACTGGAGTGCCAGTCCTACGACTTGTTACCTCTTGACTGGTCTCCCTGACTTGTCTCATGAGGAACACCGATCACAAACCTGAAAATACTGTCACAGAGAGAGACAACAAAACGCAAAGGAAAACACACAGGGGACGTAACAGTATACATACATATTCTCACACACACACACACACACACACACACACACAGTGTTTGATCCGTTTACTTGTCAGGTTGTCTGACCACACTAATGGCCTGAAGATGGGGCTCTTAAGCAAGAAAGCTGATGCGTTTCCACGCCGTTGTGATGAAGGAGAGCAGATGTGGATTCATCTGCAGCAGGCCTCATACTGTGTACTGTTTTCTTACCAGGCCTTGCTTCTGGCCCCTGTCCTGACTGCTCCCTTCTTTCAGATCTGCTTTCACTAAAATTATTACTGCATGAGTTCAGGTAGAACTAGTCACCTGCGAACTGTGACAAACTTAACCCTAACCATAAACAACCCAAGAATCACAGATGTTCTTCATGTCAAATTCAAAAGTGAAAAGACAAAAAGTCTGGTTACAGGCATCCTTTCAGTTATTCACTGCTTATGTTTAGTGAAAACCTCCAAAATGTCTTTAATAAATCCTCTGTAAGATAGTAAAATTCTGTTGGTTGACATTAGTCACATAAATGTGTGGCGTTTGTCATCTCAGCACAAACGTTAAACACTGAGGGACTGAGTTGAATTAATCTAGTCTCACACCCCCATTCGAGACCTGGACACAAGGCAGGTTCTGCTCAACACTGGTTGGGTTGTCTGGGTTAGGGTGTCTCAGGCCGAGAGCCACTCGCTGACAACCTCGAGTGCACTGCAGCAAATACGTTCAGATTTTACAGACACACAACTTTTCGCCTCTTAAAAATGTTTCTGTTTGTCACAAGAGGGAGAAGGACAGAGACAGTCACTTCTAATGCTGCGCCTGTTTCAGGTGCAGAAGAATCTGACCCAACAGGGGACACCAGTGAGCAGCCAAACGGAGAAGAAAATAAAAGGCCAGGAGAGGGAAGAAGATCATATGACAGAACAAGTGGAGCCAGTGCGGAATTCCCTTTTTCCTTTTGTTTTTTTGAAAGTACTTCAAACTTCACTGCAGTTGCCTGTGAAACTGTAACAATCCAGCAGAACACAAGCGACACGGTGACAATTTCTCACCCACTTTGTTAGACATACAAAGTGATCAAAATGTTTCTGCATCATTATTTTAGTGTTATATGTATGAACTTCTACTGTTTTTGCGTTATACTTTTAATTCACCTCATTCTTAAATAACACAATGATGCTTCACTAACCCCCGACGTGCCTCGGTTTTGCGGAAGCTATGTCGATATACGCGGCCTTCGTTCCCAAGACACTGACAGAACGCTCCTCCTTAACAGGAGCGATGTTGCTGTAAAGTAACACCTACACACAGCTGGAATCAAACTACACATTCCATAAAAAATCCAAGTTCGGGATGTTAGGGGTCCCCTGGAATAAATATGCACACACCCTGCTGTGCTGGTGTTCATTGTGGCACACGCGTGGCTATGATAACCAAAGGAAAAAGGCAAACAAACTGTCACAGTTTAAAATTAGGGTCTATTTAGAATATACTGTATATTTTAATGGTAGGAAGGTGCATTTTGATTAAACAAAAATTTGACCAACAAGTGCGACAGACTCTGAGAAAGTATAAGTGTTATAAGCAAGTCCTTCTTTCCAGATGTACAAGGTGATCAGATGACACCTGATGTTTCTGGAAGTTTTAGTTGTAAATGAAAGGAGCCTGAGAGTGAAAAAAACGACACCAGCATTGATGTCATTTTGATGTCATTTCCCTTGTGTGGAAGATAATGTATCGTGTCACCACTTACCTGATACCCACTAAATAGTCTATTTATACTCATTACCTTACTGCTTCAGCTCAGGGTAAGTACCATGCTCAAGGATACTGCAAGAGAAAGTGGGATTCGAACCTAAATCTTTCAAAACCCACACCACCACCCGCTGCACCTGCGCTTTATTAGCACATGTCTGATCACAAGGCCAGTCGTGAGTAACGCTAGCACGAGTGATGCTGTCCGTGAGGATGAGGATGAGCAATAATGATGGGAATACGGAGAGTGGAGAACTTCTGGGGTTAACAGCAGGCGCACGGGGCGAGCATCCGTCTGAGTCTGAGAGTCACCACCGGATCCACCTACGACGGGAGGATCGGTGTGACTGGTATTCAGACGCGGTATTTTTACCAAACATTAAGGTGACTGACTTCTACAATTGCTTTGAAAAATCTGTTCATATGGTCAACAATCGCATTAGACTAACAATATAGATTTTGAGGTATTTCCTTTCACTTTTCTCACTTTTTATTTCATTAAATATAACATTGTGAGAAGACCTCCCTCAGACACACACACAGACACACACACACAAAGCAGAAAAATTCACAGTCATGCAGGCGCGTCTGAACATCATCTCAGTCATTGTGTTGCATGAACTGCAGATCTGGTTTGTCAGGTTCGGCTGAGGGCTAAAAAGAGAACCTCAAACTGCGCACATTCCATTCTAAAGGGAAGCTACAAACACACACAGACACACACACTGTTGCAGACACACAGACATGTAGGTACATACATGTACACATAGAGGGGCAACCGACACACATACAAACCAACAGACAAGATACACTCAGATACACACACACACACACACACACACACACACGCACACACACACGCACACACACACACATGCACGCTGAGCTCAGGTTTGCAGGATCGAGGAAATGATCAGAACAACCCTGTGCTGTACCGAGCAAATTTAAAGGTATCTGATGTATAAATACTTGTAATGTTAAAATTATTTCTGGAAGTCACATTCTGCTGGTGAAATGTGAGAGACACAGATTGCACTAGATTTACACACCGCGCCTCTGAGACAGATAAGTGACTCGCAGATTATCTCTCACGACTGCACATATTTCACAGACGAAACCAAAACACTGGGGTAAAATCATAAATCAGTGGGGTTACAGCGCGTGTTCGTCCGCTTGACTGCTTGTTCGCTCGGAGTTTGTCCAGCAGACCAACAACAGGTGAGTAACTTACCGACTCGGCACCAACCTCTCGGTGCGATTGTGGATTTCTGTCTTACTGTGTCGGCCGATCAGCTTTAGCGGTTTTGACTCACATTAGGCCTTCCCCTCCCTTCTTTCAGGATTTGCACATTGTCATAAGAATTTCAGGTGTTTTTGTACATGTTTCAAGGTTGTCAAATTGACTGAAACACACTTGCCCAGGAAGATGTTGTGCATCTATTTATGGGTTGAACTGTGCTCCTCTGCTGCCTCTCAGGGTGTTGAACTGCACTTAACACGGCGCTTTCTGCCCCAGTAAACTTTCACTTCTGCCCTCTGCCTCCGATCCCTCCCTTGGTCTCACTCAGAAGCAGGTCTGCGGTTTTCCCAAGGGGAACATATGTAAATGATGCTGGGCTGTCGATCTCCGTCACCCACTGTGCCGTGTGTCCTGCTTTGCTTGCGGTGCGTTGCAGAGGAAACTGTCCGCTATGGAAATGACTGAGCATCCATGTCTGAGCCGGTGGTTTGCATGGCTTGCCGGAGCCCCGCTCCTTTCCAACATCACCACAGCCCTTTATTTGCCTGCTTCTGGGCCTCTGCAATTCAAATTTCCTCTATAGGTGAACAAGTGCCGCTTAGAAGGCATTAGGGGCAGCAGGCAGCGTCCCGTTTCTGATCGAAAGGTATTGGGTTTGAATCCCCTCCCTCTGTGGTTCCCTTGACCAACGTTCTTGATCTCTGAAACTCTGAAATGACACAGTAAGGAAATCCTGCCGTCAAAATGGGCGAATATCGGTGACAGTTGGGACAAACAGGTGAGGTAAGGTTAGACAGAGAGTTCCCTGCGATCGTTCGGCTGAAACACCGGTCCTTATTGAATGCACGCAGATGTATTTGTGGCCCCTTGGTGTACCGTCTCTGGCTCCGTGTTACTGTGACCTGGAACGAGGTGACAGATACAGAACAGACTAGAAGGGAGGGAGGTGAAGCTCAAAGCCATTATGACGACGGAGGAGGAAGAGGTGTGTAAAGTGTGTACAGGAAAAGGGAGAGAGGAGCTGAAAGAACAGATACTGCTGGACTGGCAGAGGGCGCCTGGCCAGTGAACCAACACACGTTTGATCCCCACTCACTGTGCTGGAGGTTAGAGGTAAGTTTTGGAAGGGCTCAAAAAACATGGGAAGTAGAAGGAGAGACAACAACGTGTAAGACAGAGAAACCAGAGATGGACGAGAGGAAACAAGAGAAGAGCAGAAAAGTGAAGGAAAGGGAGTGGAGAGACCTTCCACTGAGCGAAATATCAAACAGCAGAGGGGATATTGCGTAATGAATGGGAAAATAGACACAAAGAAGTGGGAGATGTAAAGGTCTTTTGTTGGCTCACCAGGATAGTGTTACTTTCATTACAAGTTGAAAGGGGTTGGGACAGGTGTGGGCCCATCTGAAGGTGTGATATGTGTCAAAGTGAGCAGTAAGCGCAAAGTCAGTAACAGGGTTGGGTTTGGGGTTAGGAAGAAGTGACAGAGCTGTCTGTAATGCAGTATTTAAGTCACACCTGCGCTTTCGTGTCAAAAAGGAAGGATACTGACGCTCTGAGATCTGATCAAGCACTGTGAAGCTCAACTTGGAGACACAACTCATGGTCTTTAGCTCCCAAATCTATATCTATTACCTGCTCAACTGTAATTGTTATTTGTGCTACGCTTTGTAGAAACTATTGGATTGTGATGCACATCTTCTGAAACCTCCGGATTGTGATCCCAATCTCTGCCGCTTTTGAATGGAGCTGCCAAACTTTACCTGATGTCAAGTAGGGGCAGATTTGTCAGTGTTGTCACTTCTCTTTTCACCAGAGCATACAGCTTCCTCAAGCTAGCCACAACGGCACCAGCATTGCCAGACAAGAAAGTAAACATTTGCTGGGATCCTGGTGGAAGAGCATGGGTCTTCCTTGATTTCTATAGAAAAGCATAAACTGGAAATATCTGTAACTTCAGCAACGTTTGACTAGCACGAGCTCTATTTTTCAAACTTACCTGGTCACCTCTACATTGTTCATGGACCTGAAGAAGACAAGTTTCACTCATTTATTTATTCTTCACTTATCAGCACACTGGGAAGTGATTTTTTGACCATTTACTACAAGAGTCTACATCTGAGGCTCCTGTCAGGATGGATGTTGGGTTTGAATCTCACCGAGATGGGGACCAGCTGACGGACGGGGAAACGATGCCAGCATCTGGACGTGACAAAGGCCTTCAGGGGTGTGATTTTACCACCACTGCCGACACTCCTACAGCCACTGCAGGCAAAATCAAGGACAAGTGTGGCGATCCCATCTTGAGCAACGGACACATGGAGACTGGACAAGAGACAATTTTGGACAATGGAGGGTCAACTAAAATCAAGCTGAAAGGACTGTCTTTCGACAGTAGTGTAGAATACTCGAGCAGTTATAAGCCTCTGGACAATGGGGCTGATGATGCAAACAGGTCATCTGCAAACTCACCTGCTGGGACTCAAAATTTTGGTAACGGGGATGAGGGTGATGGGCCACAAGGATTTGTGAGTGCTCCAAAACGTCGACTTGCAAGGGCTGCCCTGGTGCCAGTGCACAACACCCTGCGGGCGGTTAACAGGGGCTGCATGTACATCGTAAAAGAAACACCAGCCATGGTGTCAGGACTCGTGCTCACAATCTGCTTCTGTATAGTGTTGATCATCATTTTTGCTGCTACAAACAAGGTAAGAGACATGAGCATGTAGTGCAAGTTTGCCAGTTAGTTAGTAAAATGTTTATTTCTTTGCAGTGTTCATGTGCTCTAGTGTCCAGAAAGTAGCGCCTGTTGTACTAACCCTCAGCTGTGCTGAGTGGATCATCAGTCACTGTATGCTTTATAAGAACACTCACTTATCCAAGGTTCCAAGACTTTAATCTGCTGTGAAGTTGCAAAATAGCAGGTGTGAGTAAGTGTTCAACCGAGGAGTGCTAAGTAGCAAGCGTTTGGGTCCAGGAAAGGCAAAATACCAGGCAGACAACTCTGTTAATGATGGCTTGGTTCCACACAAGGTTTGTAAATTCATCTTCTTGCAACACAATATGTTTAGTCAGCGAGAAACAAGCTTTTCACTACTATCTTCCAAAGGAACGTAGGGCAACAGTGACTTGTGGGCCACTTTGTAAAATGTTGTTAATGTTTATTCTCTACACGGAGTGTGTGCGCATACTCTATTAAACTTCAGTCTCGGGGCAGTCTTACCATCCCATAGTGTCGAGAAAGCATATGTTTTGTACGAGCCCTCACACTCGTGTTTTTTACGCATTGTATCTGTGTTGAGATACATGGCTCTGTCGCACTCTCTGCCCCTCAGGATGTCACAGAGCATGCGGGAGAGCTGTCTGTGCTGTGTGTGGTGTTGTGCTTGAGCACAGCCCTGCTGGTGGCTTTGCCATTTTTTCGAGTGCTGCGGCGCTGCAACGGGGCGCTGGCTCTCTTCATCTGGGGGTTGCTGTACATCGTCGCCATCGTCTTCACCTTCACAGGGGGTCCTGTGTCTGCCTGGGAACAGGTCAGCATTACTAGTCATTCAGAATGTGGGGACAGGGCCACGTGGCCATTACATCATGGGATATACAGTACGTGGTACTAGACCAGTTCTTAGCAGATGATACGGGAAACACCAGGAGGGTGACAAGATGATACAGCGCAAGCTGAGACTATTGTTCCTCCCTCCTTAAGGCTCAACAGTCATGTGACACATTTGCCGACACTCTTTTTGTCTTTATTTCTTTTTCCCAGGTTGCGTTCTTCCTATTCCTGTCGTTCTCAGTCTACAGCGTGCTTCCTCTTTCCCTGCCCTGGGCTCTCATTTTTGGAATCGGTACCTGTGTGTCTCACATCATCATCATCGATGTCTACGTGAGCGTCACTGCACCCGGCACCCCGGACCTGGCCGTGCAGGTGAGATGGCAGCACTTACAGTACACAGACACATGTAAGCAGATGCAGTGATGACTGCGGTAAAGGTCACATGCAAACATGGCTGCGGAGGAGTGAAGAGCTGGCAGAATGGATGGGAGGTCCATTATCAGAAAGATGGAAGCCACAATGCAACTGACACACACAAAGCAGCACACACCCTAATGCATCCCGCTCGTATTCAAATTGGTTCTGCTGAAACTTCTGCTTTGTGTGAGACACCTGCTTACAGACTCAAATGAGTGGCATTAACCCTGTACAGTCTGTTTAACTGACAAAACCCTGCACACACTTGCTAACAGGACAGGGCAACTGTTAAAACCCTTCCAATATTTGAGAAGAGCCTCAAAATACATCTCTTTTGCACTCACCGCTTCTGATCTCCTAACTGCTCTATGATGGGCCTCAACCCATCTGTCATGATCACCTTTGAATTTCTTATCAGTTCTATATACAACTCATGTCATATAATATGCTAAACTCTACGTGCATCTATAACTCTGTTGAGAAATGTACTTTTGTTTATTTTGAGTTGCACATCACTTTGGGGGGAAAGTGTCTGCAAAGTTAATGCATCTAAATGCAAACGTTAAATGTAGAAGATGAAATGCTAGGATCAGCCGGGACCGTAACTGTGCTCTATGTAGTATTCACAGCTCTAACGGAGTGTAGAAATGTATTATTTATCATTGGACACTTTGTTTTATGTTGCCTTCATTTTCCGTCCTCTGGCGTGTTGCACGTTCACAGGGAAATCTGTGCAGATCTGGCAAAAATCCTAAGCACTCAGGTATGTGCCCAGGTGCGACTGACAAAGTTGTCACACAAGCCAAAACAAACGCAGGTCCAGATGTTATAGCACAGTTTGGATACAATCACTGTTGCAGGCTAAGAACGGTTTCAGCGTTTCTTTTTTAGAACTTCGTGAGCTAAAGTTTCGGTCCATATTTTGATCCATAATTGTCAAGAATTTATTGATGTCCCATCCAGGGTCTCCTGCTCTATGCTGCCAGGATCAGCTGCAGACCATTATAACCCTACTTTGGATAACTGGTTTTTGACAGTTAGAAGCATGAAATTATCAGAAGTTCATTTTTTATAAAAGATTTAAATTTAAACCAGTCAAATCCAAAAAGGACTGAAATGCTAATTTTGCACAATATCGACCTTCTCTTACAATTCTGTTCCACTGCCATAAGGCACACGGATCAGCGGCGGCGATAAAATCTGGTATAATTAGACGCATTTTGAAAACATGCAAGATTATTGCGATGTGTCCTGCCAGAAAGATCTGTAACAAGGCAGTCGAGAGGGATTTCTTCTGCTTACACAGCCCTGCAGAAACCCGTCGAGGAGCATTCCATGCTAACCTGCAGAAATCAACATTTGCAAAAGTAAACCCGCTATATGTTTAACCAGCTTACACTGGAAACATGTCTTTGGGGGTCACAGTTAAATGGTTAAAAATGTGCCGCGCCACCTTCTCCTGCAGCTGCTGGCCAATGCCGTGTTGTTCCTGTGTGTAAACTGTGTGGGGGCTTTTCACCGCGGACTCATGGAACGGGCCAACAGGAGGTCCATGAGAGAGCAGCAGAATTTCAGTCAGGTCCGCATGCAAATGAACTTACAGAAAAGACAACAGGTATGTGACCGTGCCTATGGAAACAGTCCCGCAACAAACACGCACACACACACTCACACTCCTCTCTCAATACAGGAACACCTCCTGCTGTCTGTACTGCCACGTTACATTGCCCTGGAGCTGAAGAAGGAGGAGATCAAGCGACTGTCTAGGAAATCGACCGACGACGAGCTCAGGCAGAACTTCCACAGCTTGTACATCCAACAGCACAAACATGTCAGGTAACATTTCGGGTGAATATGCACTGTGGAAGGTGCATTTAGGAAATACGAAGCACACCCTGCTTGGAAATTTTCAAAAATTCATTCATTTTCAGTTGCTTTTTCTTCACTTGTTCATGTTCTATTACTCCTGTGTTGTGGAGCAAAATTATCCTGCATTTCTGTTCTCCATTATCATAGCAGAAAAAGAATGCAGGCTGTGGGGAGGGGTAAGGAGAGAGGCGCAGCATCTCAGAGCCGTATAGGGGCTGTTTTATCCCATTTTTTAAAATGTATTATAGCTACATGCGAGATGTTTTCAGCAACTAGATAATAAATACAAGCATGTGTCTATTATTGCACCTTTTTGATGCCTAGGCGACCTGATTTGGTAACAGATGTTTATGCAACGAATCGCTTGATTCCTTGGGCCCAGCAAAGTGTTAGGCACCACAGATACACAAAATGTGAGACTATGGTTAGTTTTATCATTAGTTTTACAGGTTGCCCCGAAGTGGCATCGTGCACAAGTGCAAATGAGTAAAACTGAGTTATGTGTTATGAACTTCACTTTGTGAAACACACCCATGGATAATGGCTGTTTTTCCTTCATCCGATGCCCCAGCATCCTCTATGCAGATATTGTGGGCTTCACCAAGCTGGCCAGCACCTGCACACCAGAGGAGCTGGTTGCAGTTCTCAACAAACTTTTTGGCAAATTTGATGATATTGCAAAGGTGAGTCGATGCCTCGACCCTTTTCGGATCACAAGAAACAAACATTTACTGAGTCCGCCTCTCTTGTTCTGCCAACACGACCTCCACTATGGACTCTCTTCCTCCACCCTTGCAGAAGAATAAGTGCCTGCGCATCAAGATCCTGGGGGACTGCTACTACTGTGTGTCCGGCCTCCCTGACCCCATCCCTTCCCACGCTTGCAACTGCGTGCAGATGGGCCTGGATATGTGCACTGCCATAAAGTCAGTAAGCAAGTTAAAACAAATATGTTCAATCACACGTTTCATGGACTTGGTTACTGAATAGCACCACACGCCCCCTTCTTTCAGCAAGCTGCGGGAGGCCACGGGGGTCGAGATCAGCATGCGAGTGGGCGTGCACTCCGGAAACGTGCTCTGCGGCGTCATTGGCAAAGAGAAGTGGCAGTATGACGTCTGGTCACATGACGTCACCTTGGCCAACCACATGGAGTCTGGAGGGCTACCTGGGTAAGGAGTGGGGGGCAAATCCTGAGCCTGACTGGAAAATGATGAGAAAAATGAGCATGTACCTGCCCAGACTAATAACCAAGAACATTGTCAGTGTGGGAAAGTGGTTAAAAAGAAACAAATCGATAGTGAAAAACAAGAGAACCCTTAAAATGCGGTACTGATGATAGTCTTCTGTCCATATTAAGACGACAGCCTGCTGTCTACTCTCTACCGCTACAGGAGGGTCCACATCACTGAGGAAACGTTAAGCAACCTGGGAGGGGTGTACAAGGTGGAGGAGGGCAATGGGGCCACTCGCAACCCTTATCTTGTGGACAGGAAGACATATTTGGTCATAGACCCACATATAAATGGTGCCATCGACAGGAACCACGAGGTAAATACACCTCACCTGTTGAGTATTATTATTATTATTATTATTATTATTATTATTACTGTTGCTGTTGTTGTTGTTCCCTGATTCCTTTCAAAGTAAGTTAAAATATTTACCTGGAGCAACTGCACTTATGCAACATACTCATTGTACCATCAGTGACGTTTACACTGTTTTGTCCACTTCTGTCAGCCTCCAAGGACCTTTGACAGGCGGCTTAGGGCCTCAGTGAGAATGTCCAAGTACCTGCAGTCCTGGAAGGCGGTGAGCCCTTTTTCTGAGCTGAACCATCCAGTGCAACAAGAGACCAAACCCACAGTTCAGTCAAGTGCCTTCGCAGAGCCACCACACACGGTTCGCTCCTCCCGTCTTTTTCTCTTTATCCCTCAGTGTGTATTAGTGTGTGTCTGTCTGTGCAAAGCTGTAAACATGAGCGCAGGTCCATGTAGCAACAGCTTTGTGAATATGTCATATATCTTCCAGGAGGGACAAACCACTCAGACAGAAAACACAGGTCAACACAGGTACATCAAAGAGGGTAAAATGTACTTTTTCAGCTGTTGCTGAGAGGAAAACGGTGAACTGAATGCCTCCTTCTCCTCCTTCCGTCTTTCTGACAGTGGATCCTCTCAGGGCCTTGAGGACAACCAAAGTGACTCTTTGGAAACCCTGGATCCTCGAGAGTAAGTTCACTTTCTGGTATCGCAGGGGTTGGTGTTTGGTCAGCCTCGTGTTCATAGGTAACTTACATTTATGAAAAACTAACATATTTCAAAGGACTGCTGACTTAAAATAATAGCTGATTTCACGGGGTCCTGTATGCGTTCCAAGAAGGATTGTTGCCTTTCAGTTGCTTCTTGTCTTTCTGTTTCTCTCAGGGAGGGAAAAAGGAAGCACAAGCTCAACTGGTGGACTCTGCTCTTCAATAACTGCAAAATGGAGAAGGAGGTAGGAGCCCATCTGATGGGGCCACATGGTTTACTCCTTGGTTACCGTATTAGTGCAAAAGTAGCGCCGCGTTCTTGTAATGATAATTCAGGGATAGGCAGCATAGGCAGTATTCAGGGATTTGGGATAGTTATACTTTAATGTATTTGTAATTTAATGTCGATTATGCACATCTGACCCTGGTGTTGCAGTACCGCCTCCTGGAGTTGACAGAGCTACACCTGTCTGTCAGTTGCCTGGCTCTCATCTTCATCACCCTCTTTGTGGTCCAAATGCTTGTTTCCATCAAGTGAGTGCAACTTCCTCACATCCCCAAATATGCTGCCGGCGACAGCGACCTGCATGCTTGTACTCGTCTTACACACGTTTGGTTCTTTCCGAATGCAAGTTCTGTTCAGTGGAAGCCCATGTTTCTAATTATCACCCTGAGAAATTGGATTTCCAAGTAACATTACATTTATTATGGCAAAGTATAACTTCACTAACTAGGTTTTAAATATTTGTCGAGAGAAAGAAAACCAAGGGGTGCGACTCACCTGTGCAGAACCAAACGATTGAGCCAAATGTGTGAGAACTTACTGCTTGTGAGACAATGGCATCAGACTTCTGTTTGAAACACTTCTCGACATGATATTTTTCAGCCCTGGTGGGATTGTTAAAATGCAAAAACAGCATTTTCTGAACATTAATGTAATACTTTGTACAAAGTCCATATAAAACTAAGTTCACGTTATACAAAAACATATGGAGTCACAGTTTCAAGAATGTGAATTTTGCAAGTTCACAAAAGGTATATGTGCAAAATTTTCTTTGAAAAAGTGTGTAATAATTTTAAATGGTGAAACAAAGCAAAAGCAGCCCTGTGTTTATTCGGGACGGATGTTTTACTTGTCATTGCCTGACAGGACTTGTGTGGCACCAGGGCTGTTTTCATCTCACTAAACATCACTGGCTTATCTGTGAAAAACTGCACGTGTGTCTTATGCCTCCTGTGTTCTCCATGCTTGCGTTTTCTTGCTCAGTGGCAATTTGGGAAAAAGTTCCTTCATTCGCAATTCAGCAACTGAGTACTGTGAAGCAATACTACTTTCTGCATAAACTCATGTCAAACATCATATTTAAGATAATAGTGTTAACAATTTCTCATGTTTTGAAGCTCAGACTTAGAGTACATAAAACGTGGTTCATTTTTTCAGCTTACAGAAAGGTTACAGAACTGAAAAGCAACATTCTTTTCATAACTGCTATACTTCTGCTACATTTAACAGAAACTGCTTTTAAAAGTATTTGCTTTCTTTTTACTTGATAAGCGAGAAAGAAGCGATCATTTTTGATGCTGTAAGTGCGAATGAATTTGATGTTCCCAACATAAATGGCTGTTGCTGTGCAGTCAACCTGGGGCGCCTGCCTCCGTACATCTAACCAGCCATCTGATGTTAAGAATAACCTGGTTTTACACCACTACTGCATTTCCAACCACAGATCTACACACTGGTTGAGAAAGTAGACATTCTCTCTTTCCTGTGCAGTCCAATGAACTTCATTTCGTGAAGATGTGAAATACTGTTGACTGTTGCAGAACATGACCACTGGCTGACGTTCTCCCTCCCTGACCCACAGGAACGTTAACCTGGGCGTTTCCTATGGAATCACCTTCCCTGCATTAGCTATTGTTCTTCTAGTTGTCTTCACAGGCCACATGGAGGTAACGCTGCAAAAATGTCAATTCCATTTGTATTTCACAGCAATGTATTGCTTGTACTGTGCAACGGTGATTAACCGTATAAAATTCCAGTATACCACCTATCTTTCTACATTTATTTATTCCCGTGGTTCATAAAACCTCACATCCTCATCAGATGCTTTCTAAGGTAGAAGAGAAACCAAGTACCTTTTACGTAGTCTGATTTATTTGATAGCAGTGATTAGTCGTAAGCAGTATTTGCACGGCTGTGAAATTTTGCACATAAAACACGTCACGTGATTTCCAACAAGCACATAAACTGTATTAAAGGAGCTGAGAAGGTCGCTTCCTTTACAGTGAGTCAAGGTAGACGCCAGCTCGCTAATGTGCAAAGGTGTGGTTGACAGGTAACACATTAATGTACCTGTGCGTTGCAGCGCTGGAGATCCAAGATGTCCGAAGGGGTTCACTGGATGATCACTCTGTCACAGGGAGTGGCCAAAAGGGCGGCACTGCGACTCTTCCTGGTTGTCTTCTGCGTGCTCATCACGCTGCTCATGGCCGTCCTCAACTTTGTGAGCATCACTGCAATTTACCCTGTTCCACGTGCCTTCATTTAGCACCCTGGTATACATTTAACCGCAAAAAATGTACCTTGATGAAACACACTGCAGTTAAACTGCATACAAATGAAACCTTTTCACTTTCAGACACGGACACACATTACGTCACCTCTACGCTTCACCATTTACCCAACGTGTACCATTGCATTATAACAGTTACAAACAATTGATCAGTGGCATAATGCAAACTATTTCTGTCCCACAAGTTGTTTCTTCCAGAGCCTAGCTGTGGTACCGCTGCCCAGAATGCAACGGCGCTAGAGTCCTACAAATTCTACACTGTCCCTGTGAGTGTTACGCGGCGATGTTTCGTCACCTGTAGATGCCGAGCAGGCGCTTGGACTCCACAGCCATCTCAAAATGACCTGATGTGACCTGAGCAAAGCAATTCAAGATTTTCTTTTGTTTTGCATTTGCATCCTCTGGTTTTCCCAAACATATTATGTTACAGATACAGGGCTCCAGTATTCGCTCTGCTTGGACTTTATAATGCTTTACTGTTTTACAACACTGAATGACAATGGGTGTGAAAAGACTTTTTTTTACACTGATCAATGTGCCAATAAATAAGTCAGTGGGATTAGCTGGAAATTTAAAAAACAATAAGTCTATATCAGCTTTGCACAGCTTAACACTACTACAAATTTTATGTTTTCCTCTTTGCCAAACCCCTTAAATTCTGTCAGCTTGGTTGGGAACTGTGAACGAACTGCAGGTTTTCAGTCCTGCCGTCTTCTCGACTGGCCTGAGATCCAGGTTCCACTCAAGAGCATTGTCCCTGTCCCTTGAAGCCGAGACTGATGAAGCACCATGTACACTGACTTTTTCCTGTCAGCAACAGACAACTGTAACTCCACCAGAGTTCACATAGGGCCCTTGGTGGCCTCCGTGACTCTTTGTGTCTAAACATTTAAGCGTGAAAAGACCCGAAGATAAATTCAATGTGATTCAGTGTTTTAAAACAATAACACATGCAGTCAAAATCAGGTGTCATTTGTACATATTAGTAGTATACAAGTAGAGCTGCTCTCTCCCAGCATGTTGGTTCCACGTTTGGGTGCAGGTTCAGTTCCTGCTCAGCTTGTGTGGAGTTTGCCTGTTATCCCTGTGTTGGTGTGGTCTTCCTCCCACGGTCCAAAGACATGTGTTCCAAGTGAACTTGCAACTCCAATTTGCTCACAGTTTAAGTGTGTGTGTGTGTAGGTGAGAAAATGAGTGTAGGGAGTTTAATGTAGTATCTAATGCTGTAAGACACTTTGGATAAAGGTGTTAGCAAAATAATAACCATTGCTCTCTGCTTTACAAAAGAGTCTGTGTTATATGATCACCGCAACTGGAGCAAGTTGAAAAGATTTGATCTGTACTGATGCTTCTCTGTCCTCACAGTATTACCTGTATTGCTGCCTGTTAGCCATGCTGGGCGTGGTTGTGTTTATTCGAACATGCCTGGAGGTCAAGTTGTTCCTGCTCACCCTGGCTCTAGTGGTCTACCTGGTCCTATTTCTTCACATTTTTGTCAGCCGCTCTGACTGCTACGTGTACCAGCTTTACAACGGAACTTGCCAGTACGTCTTCCTAGCCAAGCCTCCGTTTTCTCAAAGTCTCATTCCCACCAGCACTTGCCCAACTCATCCCTGATGTAAATGACACGATAACTTTGTGTTTCCCAGGCCTGGTGTCTTGAAGGAGCCCAAGATTATGGCTGGGGTCTGGCTCTTCATGTTTTACTGCGTCACCTTAATACTAGTCAGGAAGGTAACGCCAGTGACATTGTGTGTGTTCATGTGTACGGTCCTCCACTTCTTCCTATTACAGACTTTCCTATGTCTTCCAAAGTCTGATTGTTCCTTCACCCTTTCTGAATCATACATATCTGTGTAGTACCCCCCCGACTATCCCTCAGTTAGATACCACTGCGACCACACTGTCACCACCGTACTTTGTCCTCCAGGATGAACTGGCATGCCGTACAGAGTTCCTTCTGCAGCAGTGTTTTGCAAAGGAAAAAGAGGAAACAGAGACAATGGAGAACATCAATGAGAATCTCCTGCACAATGTCTTGCCGGCCCATGTCGCTTCAGTCTTCATTGGCAAAAAACTCAACAACCAGGCAAGGACAAGAGGGATACAAGCAGTGTTCTGGCAAAGGGAAAATTGGGCTGCAACCAGACAAGTAAAGGGAATGCAGAGATTAGGGTTAGAACAGATGTATGAATGGTAATACGGGTTGGTAGTTTATTACAGGCAGGCATGCGGATGACGGCTTGTGCCAGATGTCAAGGGGTTGTACCAAGAGTTAGTGAAAAACGTAAGAGAATAAGAGTTACGGGGTGGAATGAAACCATGTCAACCTGTATCATTGGAAACACGTGTGTTGCTTTGTTCTGTAGGACCTGTACAGCCAGTCCTGCGAGTGTGTCTGTGTGATGTTCGCCTCAGTGCCCCAGTTCAAGGAGTTTTACAACGAGAGCAATGAGAATAGAGACGGCCTGGAGTGTCTTCGTCTTCTCAACGAGATAATTGTGGACTTCGATGAGGTAAAGGACATTCGTCTGGGTGTCTCAACGTGAAGCACTCAGAAAAAGATCCTTGCAATTATGAGAAAGCAGAAAACTGTAAACTACAAGTAAAATACTGCCAGTCTTGTGTTAAAGCAATTTTAAATGCTCGCCATCTCTTCCAGCTCCTGTCCAAGCCAAAGTTTAGTGGTGTAGAAAAGATTAAAACCATTGGCAGCACCTACATGGCAGCTGCTGGACTGACCATCCCTGATGCTGGGCTGGAGAAGAAGGTAGAGTATGACAGAGAAAACAAAACAGTTACAACCAAGGAAGAAACAACCACTGATTCCACCACGGTGTTATGATGCACTGTAGGTACAGCTGAAGAAAAAGCATTCGGACGGCCCTTCATTGCAAAAATGACAATTTACTAAATAAATGTAATATGCAAACTGCGTTGATACCTCTGCTAAAATGGTAAAGTACACTTTTGTCACCCCTGTACTTTCATTGCCCCAAACAGGATTATAATGACCCCCGTCGCCATGTGAGAATAATGGTAGAGTTTGCCGTAGCTCTAAGGACCAAGCTGGAGCAGATCAACAAACACTCCTTCAATGACTTCAAACTCCGAATTGGTGAATATAACCACTTTTGAATTTTATATCTGACCTTCAGTGCAAATGCTAGGCATTGCAAGTGATCAAAAACAGGTGAATAACTGAGCCGTTATTGATCGTGCAAATCATCCTCACAAAACCAGAGTAATGGGATGCGGGGCCAGGCCATTCAAACTGGTCATTTCTTAAAATCATTTTCACATGATATGACAAGCAGTCTTATTATACCTGGACAAAAGTTTTTCACAAATTCTGAAATTTCAGAACATTATTTCCATGTTCTGTGCTTGAAGTTCCATGTTTTTAAATTGTGTTTTACTCAATGTGCTGCTAGTTAGAAAAACTTCCACAGATGGAGGTTGGGACAAAAAAATGAGTTATGAAATGCTTTGGATGACATGATAAAAATAAGTTAGGCTTCTTTTCACCAACTAACCAACTACTTTTTTTGGAGGGGGGGGTGGGATTCTCAAAAACATTTAAAATAATATGGTGATGCACTGGACGGTCCATTTATTCCAATATCAGTCATGATCTAGTCGTGCGCAGATGAACTGTAAGTGGTATTATACTCTGACAGCCGCGTTTCTTTCTGCTACATCTCGCCTCTTGCCTTCACAGGAATAAATCATGGTCCAGTAATTGCTGGGGTGATTGGAGCCCACAAACCTCAGTACGACATCTGGGGAAATGCTGTAAATGTGGCCAGCAGAATGGACAGCACTGGAGTCCTGGACAAGATTCAGGTTACATGTTAAAGGCAGAATGAGACAAAAGTTACAGACGACGGCAACTGCTAAAGCTAATTGTGTCATTGTGTGTTTTCCGTGCCGGCTGTGTCATTTACAGGTGACTGAGGAGACGGCCAAGGTGGTCCAGGATCTTGGGTACAACGTGACGTTACGTGGAGTGATCACGGTCAAGGGGAAGGGGGAGCTCGCCACCTACTTCATCAACACGGACCACGAACCGGTTACTTCGTTACCACTGACCCCCGTTTAAATTGAACTTAATCTCTCCTATTCGCTCCGTCACTACGCACAGCATAGCTTTTCCTCCCACACGTCAGCTGACACGTCACTCGCTCCGTTAAAACAATATGGCACGAAGGCTCAGACCAGAGATTGTGACTTGAAGTTTGGGGGTTTAAATTTGAAGAAAGATTCTTATTTGAATGACCACAAAAACAACCTCCACTGACATGGATTAAACTCTTGAGCATAGACCAAGTTAGTAAAAAAAAAAAAATTTTATATACACATATATATATATATATATATGTATATAAAAAATTTTTTTTCTATTTGTCTTTGGTAAAGGTGCAGTCATCCTGCCAGCGGCCTACAAGAAACAGCAATACCACACAGAATAACATAGAATTTGGCTTTGTAGATTGCAAGCACTTTTCCTGCTCCACTTTTGAACTTAGTTTCAGATTTTTCAAAATGGGAAAAAAATTATAAGATGTGTTAAGTTATTTAAATGCTTATTTAAATTGTTTACAAGCATGTTTTTATAACAAAAACAGTTCATTTTGCTGTTTATTATCCCCTCTGGCAAAAATGTATCTCTGTGAGATAAATAGTGCAATATTTCTTTGTAAATAGCTTTACTGGGTAATAACAGCAGCCATTCTTATAACAACTAGTACGAGAGAGAAAAGGTATAATTATTGTCTATTACTGTACTTTGAAGGAAGTTTACCTTTTTGAAGCTGAGTATGTGAATGTAAAATCTTGCATTTGTACTACATTTTCCTTGTGTCTTTAGATAGTCGGTGCATAAATGCTCTTTTTTATCTAGTTAAAATGGTGTCTTGAGCATAATGTACTGTCACTACTCACAAAACTGTAACCATATTAAACTTAAGTGCAGGGTTTTTATACTTTGTTGAGATTTTGCATTTCTTTTCATTCTTTCCTCTTCTTCATTTCATTTGCATTTCTTTTGCTGTTTTCTCCTTTTTTCTCAATATTCAGCCATCAGCATTTCTCCAGCTACTTCCAGGCATCCCACGCAGGCCAGCTATACACTAGAATACCCAGGTGAGATGGGCAGTCGCTGTTACTTGGACCCGCAGAGATTCATTTATCTACCAGTTTTGGCCAACTTTGCCAGCGAGTTTTTTTCCTTCCTTTAGATGGCAGTTGACTTACTTATAAACAGTACACTAGCAAAGTGCCTTGTGCTTAGTTTTATTTTTCCGTTTCTTTTTATTCATCATTGTGTGTCAGTCACCTGTTGTCTGTTCGTAAGGTTCAGGGTTCGAGGTTCACTTTACTGTCATTCTGCACTTATACAGAAGTGCAAGAGCTCAACACCGTGGAAGCACAGCACCAAGGCCAGCTTCAGACAGGGTACGCAAGCACTTACTTCCTTCAAGATGTGCAGTTTGCCATCAGCTTATTGTGCATTTCCATAATAGTCATTTTAAAAGGAATAAAATAGTAAGAAAAATAATAATTATACGCTGCAGGCCTCACGGGCCATAAAGCGCGCTGAGACGAGACTGTGATTGCGTATACCAAACTTCCTCAAAACTCCTAACACTCTATGAAACAAATAAGAAAAATAAAATTATTGTGACATGCACTCCACATTTTTTCACTTGCCATTCTTTACCTTAAACATTTTACCCTTCTTCCCAAACAATGACAGGGTCTCACAATTTGGAATCGCCTGGGCCTCACCTGAGCTTCCCGAGGGCCTGGGAGAAAACAAACTGTCTTCACATTCGCATAGAATAAAAAAACAGCAACTACGCAAACTATGCAAACGCAGCAGTTTCATGTTCGCTTGCGAAACTCGAGGAGATTTGCCTTAAATGCAAAAGGGTTCAAAACTGTGATAAACCACCCCACCTTTAGTGCACGCTGCAGTTGGCAATGCTGTCGACCCAGCATGCTCTGGGGCTCTAAGCAATGGCGTCGCTCTTCTTCTTCTGCTGCTGCATCCTGGAATTAAGTGTAAGTACAGCACAAATTGGCCTCAACTTACAACCGGCTCAGAGACCGGATTGTAAACTGAATCGGTCGTAAGTCAGATGGTGTTTATGACGGAGGGATTGTACCTAACTGCTGCCCATCATACAATGACTTCTTTTCAAATATTTGTCAATGTTTCTGACCTGTTTTGTTTTATTCCTGGCGCCAGTATAGTATATTATCCATATCATTATGATTTAATTCAGCTCTTTAACAAAGTTTCTTTTTAAAAGCATAGCATCTTCATAACATTTTTTAAATACCTCAGTATTCTGTGCCACACGAAAGCGAAATGCAGTGAGCACAGAGGCATAGATGGCACTATGGGGGACACGATAAAGTTTTCGGTGCGAGTTCAGCCCTGTGCGATGCACAATAAACGGAAGATGTCTGCCAAGTCGACCCCCTGTGTCCACATCTTTGTGCGATAGAGCAGTGAGAACAAATAACGCTGTGAGACACAGGAAGGCGGTTGCTGTCTGTGGGTGGGCAGGGCAGGGGTGCAGCACACAGGCTCGTGACGCTATGATGTGACACGGTCATACTGCGCAGATACACGGTACATTTATTTTATTCCATTAATTACATTAATACAGACGGACAGACAATAATCGGTACCTTTTTGTAACATTTTGTTAACATTCGTCACATACAGCATAAGCTAAAAGCACTCAGTCACATCGCAGTTGTGTCTGTTTTAGTACGGCACTACAACGCCCTACATGTACTGTACAGGCACTGTATATTGTACATTACAACATGTCCACATATACCTGTTTTAATTAGCTATAAGGTGCTCATTTGTCTCCAAGAATTGTGGAAATCATTGAAAATGTGTTTTTTGACAATTTTTATCCATTTCCTTTTTTTATTACTATTACTACCACTTATTTATGTTACTGACTGCTGTGAGTCTGTCATATGTCGCAATTTGAGGACAGCCTGTATTAGATGTTTAAAAGAATTGCGCGTGACCTGCTCTGTTAAATCACATATTACGGAAGTCTGGGCAAAGTAATGGAGTTTCGCATACATGCCTAACAGCTCCTACGCTGAAGAAGGGGACACCTGAAGAGGAGAGCGGTTGAGGGGTGATTATACTTATGGAATCGCCTATGCAAACAATCAGGTGGATTACACACAGAACTGCTTCATTCTGTATTTTTTAAGTGAAGTTGAGTAACACGGTAGGAACCGCTGCACGAAGGAAATTTTTGATCCTTAAGGTAGAGTTCAGTGATGTTCTTTTAATGGTGGAGTTCACTCACTTTCAGCTCTTTTCATTAACCACTTGCCCTCATCGTGGTCATGGGGGTTCAGAGCGAATTGCAGAACCCCTGGGTGCGAGACAGACGGAACCACCTGGACACACACACACCTGAAACATGTTTTGGACTATGTGAACAAACAAAAGCACAGGAAGGTTAGGCTTAGGAAACACACAGAGACACGAAGAGAACATGCAAACTCCACAGACTGAACGGGATTCAACCCCATAGCCCAGGAGCTGGGAAACACCAGCAGTACCTCCTGTGACAACATGCAGTGACAGATGTTATGGGTGAACTGCATTCCTAACCCATGTGACAATCCTAGTGAAAGCTGCACATCACCACCTGCGTGTTATACCCTACATTCTGGTGGTGAGTTCGGGAGTTACTGGCCATACTGGAGAAGGTGGAGGATAGGTTGATATATTTCCAACTTCTGTCTGCTTCTGATGGCCAGCACAGTGTGTTTTAACCCCTGACATCAAGAATCCGGACATTCCGGACTGGGCCTGAAAAGTGAGTACTAGACAGGTGAGTCACAGTCGTTCAGCTTTTGCTAAGAGGCGGTTTACACATTAATTTTGATTTGAAATGTTTTAATGAAACCGTCTGAACTACACTTAAGTCATAATGTTGAGGCTCCCGCAGAAACCTGCGACTCTCCCGCAGAGCTTCGCTGCCGCGGCTTCGAGAAACTGCGGAATTTCCCCTCATTTCGAAACCACGCCTACAGAAAGCTGGCATTGGCCTGCACCGCACAAGGGCAAAACTTTCCGCAAATACAATTGGCCCCCTTGGACTGTCCGTCATACGTTTCCTGATTTGGGGCGTGTGCTAGCAGGATGTCCGTTTGTTAAACGTGAGGAAACCGTCGCTAGAAACGTAAGAATATTTATTAACTACTATTAAACGTGCCGAATGTTCACGTACTAAATCGCAGCCACCTTGGTGTAACGCAGTATTTCTTGTGAGTTTTAGTGCGACGAAATGCGCGCCGACCGTCACAGACTGGTGCGTCATTCGCCGCCCAGTCGCTCTAAAGGAAATAGGTTCGCAAAGTGATAAATAAACCAAGTTTAAAACACTAAAAGTTACTATATGGCCCATGTGTACATCCAGTCATCCATACATTTTCGTCACCGCTACAGGCTATTAATGTTTGCAATGGGTAATTATTTTAGTTTTGTTTTCACTCGATTGTTTTTGTAGTAATAGTGCCTGGTCATACTGTAGTTGCATTTATAACCGGTCGGTTTTATAAATTGCATAAAGTGTTTTGTAGTAATTAAATTTGCAGGAGAAAAAAAAAAACTTGCTTCCCCGCAGGACCTGCCCTGGCGGAGCCCGTCCTGAATGAACGCCTTTGCCGAAACAGCCGCTCCGGATGGACTGAATGAGCCGTCATGGCTGCGGCTGCAGTGGTGGATCGCGGCCGCCGGCGGCGCCCTCCTAAAACCTACATCGTCCAGGCAGACTACAGGCTGGAGGACCACCTGGAGGGCGCCATCCGCGTACCCCGAGGTAGCCTGTGTCAGGTGCAGGACGTGGGCAGGGGGGAGCAGCTCTGGATGAAGGTAAGAGGCTCACCACCTTCTTCCCCTTTCTTCTGTTTTCCTTCAGTTAGTGAACACCTTTGCTTAAGCGAAACAAAAACAACTTGCAGGGATTTACCCGTTTATGCTGAATGATATTCTTGATGTTCAGTTCAGGGTAACTACTTTGACCAAGGGTAGTACATCAGGAGGTGGGAGTTGAAGCAGGAACCTTCAGAATGTAAGGTGACCTTAACCACTGTGCCACCTTTTGCCACCTAAAAGCTGTGTCCATATGGGTCTCACCTGTAGATTTCCTTACCTTTTAAGAACAGCAGGTAGCATGCAGCTAGAGCAGTCACTTCCAGTCAAAGGACCCAGGTTTGAATCTGACCTCCCACTATAAAGATACTAACATTGAATGTCACTTTGAAGAAAAGTGTCAGCAGAACAATAATTTTAAAAATGTGTTTTGGAGATGGGGGGGCATCATCGTCTTCATCGTGCTGAGTGGCAGCATGAGCCAGGAGTTGTAATATGTGCGCAAGTAAAAATAATTTTCTGAACCTGTACAAGGTGACAATGTAAAAATGAATAAAATCTTATGCATGACATGCACACACCGCTGCAGACGATAGTGACATGTGGATAATAAAGTTTAGTCATCTATATTTGATCACCTTTTACTTTCCACTAGACTACGAGTGGCGTGTCTGTTCCACAACACTAAAAATACTGATGTTCTGGATGCCCCACTTTAAGGGCAATATAGTTTGGTGATATATAATATGTTATTACTGTTTACCTTTTCACTGTCTAACCCTAGAAGTGCCAGGTAACTCAAGTAGTAATAACAATACTAACCAGTACAGTCTGATCATATTACCTCATAACTTAAAATACACTGAGGGGGAGTATAATGGAAACAAATTGGCATTAAGTGATGGATAAAGTGGTATAGTGTAGACCACCGGAATATAATACATTACTACAAAGGAGAAGGTAGAAACTTTGTATAGTTTGAAACAATTGAAAAATAATATGGTTACGGAATGATATTTTTAGCAGTTTTCCTTTTGTTCTTCAGGTGTTGGACTCTGGCTGCCTTGTAAAGATCGACCGGCAGGTGCTAGTCGAGGTTCCGTCCAATCACGCGGGATTGCTGGAGTCCGTTTCGGACCCAGAAACCCGCCTTCAGCTGTTTCTCAGGCCCCAGCGATTGCAGCGGGTGGTCGACCTGCCTCTGGGAGCAGAGCTGCAGGTGCAGCTGGGTCAGCCGGCAGAGCTGGTGCCCGGAGTCCTGCGCTATCGGGGACCGCTGACCAGTGGCAGCACTGCCGTGTACTTTGGGATTCAGCTGAAGGTAATGGACAGTCCCAGTATACAACAGTAGGTTCTTTGCTATAGTATGGTTTTATGTGGGTTAGAACTCAATCTGTCCTTGCCTGTCCCACCCAAGTCCCCTGCAGCTGGGAGAGGAAACAGTAATGGCACCTACAAGGGACATCAATTCTTCCACTGTCCCGAGGGCTGTGGAGTCTTTGTGGCAGTCAACAAGCTATCCCTGTCATCTTCTTGGGGCAGCAGTGGGAATACAGAGGTGATGTTTGAGCGCAGTCGTGACCGCGTTGCCAATCAGAACGCCATCCTTCCCCGCACGACCGACTGCAACCTCGCTCCCGGACAAAGCCCGTTGCTGCCAGCCCTACACAAGGTATGTTTCCTCACAGGAGAGGCCAGGTCAAGTTACAGTAGACCACCCGGCGTGAGCCCTTTCTGAAACATTCGCGCTCACTATATCAAGCAGCTTGTTATCTGAGTGCACAAATTTTGTACAGTTGGGCCCTGATGTACAAAGTATTGAATAGCTTTCTGCTGTTATAGACTTTTTTGAGTACTGAGTATTTATTTTTCACAAATGGAGTTAGCATAACGAATCGTACGCCACTGCTTTATCCAAGTCGTAAATTCAGTTCAGTTCAATTTATTTTTATAGCGCACTTCTTCTCACGCAGTGACTCGGAGAGCTAAACAGCAGATTAAGAATGTGTCATACTACTGCCGGGGATTCAGCATGTACAGACAGGTATAAGAGGCATCCCAGCTCACCAGAGGGAGGGGCAGTGTGCCAGACTGGTCTCTGCGAGCTGCTCAGTATGAGAGAGAGCTAATGCTGCTCTTGTCTTGTCAACAAAAACCCTGCCGTTGCCTTCCACCCTGCAGAGGTGTCATTTTGCAAACATTTATTTATTCATTTAGCATGTAGCAGTGACATACAACTCAGGGTAACCAAAAGTCCACCAACAGATACAGTCAACTGACTCTTGAAGTAGAGTCACTAATTCAATACCATCGTTTTTGCTGGCACCCATTTACCCTAGTAGTTGCATGTAGAATTGATGAGGAGTCCTGGCCCACACCCACTGTCACAGTCAACTGGTGAAATTTTTGAGTAACAAACCAACTCTTGTTCCAAATTGGTAAGTAAGAAACAATTGTATCGCTAAATTATGGACATGTGTATTTTGTGGTCATTCTGTGCAGGACAGCCCCATGGATGCTGCGGATGGTCGTTTTAAGGGTGACCATCTGTGTTCTCCTCAGCACGGGCCCCTGGCCAAGGTGTCTCGAGGTACAAGCAGATACAATTCAGTATGACTGAGCACTAATTTTTAATAATGACTCACGCTATCCATTTATATATTAGATATTAGATTATATTTTTAAGTAACGCAAAACCGGTACACCGAGAAATTGCATGTGCACCCAAGTGTGTAAAACAACTGTGCAATTTGAAGAGCAACAAAAACTTTAACGTGCATTCCGGTTGCCATCGCACAACCCATTAAAATGTAACCCTGTGACCATGTACCAAGGTAGCTGTTTTTAAAAAAAACTTGATGTTAAAATGTATAGCCATACATGAAGTACAGCGTGTGATATGTGGGTATGTGTGTTGTACACTGTAAGCTGTTGCAGCCAAGTGGATTTTCCTTCTGGGATTAATAATGTTTCAATCGTTCCTTCGTTCAAAACAGTGACACGTCAGTAAGGTGCCCTTCAGGTGGTTCAACACTGACATCCTTTTCTTCTCTCTTTGTTCTTCATTCCACCCCTGCTTACATCCTCCATTATTTTCCACCATCTTGCTAAGAACCCAGAACCCAGCACCATTCCCCAACTCATTCTCCCAGCATCAAGGCTCTCCAGAACCCTCTGTTGCCGCAGGCCAGCAAACTCCGCCTCTCATCCACCCATAATGCTGCTGCTGACCAGGTCTGCCACTCCCAGTGGACACCGGAGCCTCTATCTCCTGCCAAGTGTGAGGCAGAGCGTGGCGGTGACCAGGGTGAACAGGCAGCACCAGACTTGCAGCTGGAGGTGGGCTCCATGGTGGAGGTGAATGACCCTCCCCTGTATGGCGTAATCCGCTGGATCGGTAGGATCGTTGGCATCTCCGAACTTGTGGCTGGACTGGAACTGGTGACGTTCACATTTCCGTCTTTTCCTTTGTCTGTTTTCTGCACTTTTCCACCTCTGCCAGTGAGTAACCAGAGATAATTGCCTTGCCCAGGACCAGGAGCTGGCCGCAGCTACGGACGGAAGTTACATCGGTGAGCGCCACTTCCGCTGCCCAGCCAACAAAGGACTCTTCGTAAAGCTACGGAACTGCCGGCGAGACTCGCGATTCCCTGCCCCCGAGACACCGGCCAACCAGGTGGAACGATGCAACTCTATAGGTGCGGTGCTTCCGTTCCCGACTTCACCATGAGACATTACCTTGAAATGCATTAGTTTGTGTGAAAGACACAGTCCGGTTTCACTGGTAGACAAATTTAAAGGTTCCACTTTGCAGAAGCATAGAAATAGGTTATTTTTACTTGAGTTCCTGGAAAATCTAGATTTTTATGTTAAAAAAGAATATCATGTATAATACATTTCAAGCATGTTACCACAACAACAGGTACCACTTCAATTTCACTACACTTTCCCATAACACAAAATCTCAGGTGACAATAAAACATCTGAACTGATTTAGTTCAGTTCAAAAGTATTCAAACTGGAACCCACCTATCAATAGCCTATAGACACAGTAAACTTAAAAAGCAGCTATATATAACAAATATTTACCTAATCTCTGCATTCATTCATTCATAAAGTAGATATAAAATTAAGCATAAAATATCAACATGTGTTGATACCTCGATTTCAAAAAAGTTTTCAGATGCAGAAGGGTAGGGAGCTTTTTTTAAAAATCAGCTATATGCAAGCACTGGATGTTTTAAATGTCCTTTGTGAGTCAGTGTGGATTTTCTCCAAGTGCTCTGGTTTCCTCCTATAGTCTAAAGGGGTATTTTTCATTTTAGCTGGTCAACCTCAATTGCCAGGGATTTCAAGGATATTTTAGAAAAAAAATTATAGTAAATAGTAATGGTAAAAATAAATAATAATGTAAAATATTATTTAAAACCATGTAAAAAAAAATATGCGGTCATGAAAGGTTGTATGTAGTATGACCTGAATACGTTTTCATTATTACTAACCTGTGCGAAGCAAGATACACTGTGGCCAGGATGCTAATTCCAGAGTCAATCCTTTCCAGCATAAAATGTTTTAACATACAGCCACAGATGCATAACTGAAAAAAACTGTGGTGTAAAATGGGATTGGTGATGAGCGGAAGGGAACACACCTGAAACTGGAGACGGCAGAAAGAGGGTGGAGAGGGCACTTTGCTCAAGGCTTGGTTGACCACTGCACCCCCTGTTGCCCACAGCATTCGCAGAGTGGTCCAGTGAAAGAGTGGAAGAGAACACACCGCCTCTGTACGGAACAGGGGCCTGTGAGCGCTACAGTGGCTGGAAGAAGGGGATACAGGGCCATCTCAATTCATGCTACCTGGATGCATCTCTCTTTAGGTGAGCAACACATATCCAGGTACCCAAATGTCAGAGTAACTGATTAGTTGACCCTGATCTGAAACGTGGTGCACAACAAACACTGCTTGCCAAACAGTCCCGTATTCAGTGCCATTGACACCTGTCCTCCTCAGCCTTATGAGAAACGTCCAAGGGTGAGAAATTGCATGTGAAAGTATATGAGTTAATTATTCACACGTACAGGATCATGGGCTTTATGCAGAAAGCGGTGAATAAGGAGCTGATATAGCTCGATCACAGTGGTGTTACAGGGGGACTAGGGGGTGCTATGGTGCCTTCGTCACACTAACAATAGCGACGTTTGGACAGTTGTTCGTTGACACAGTATCAAGATTGTTAAGAACAATTTTATGCATTATTGGAGTTTTTTGAGAAAAGAATTAAAAATTAGTTAAACATTTACATTTTTCCTTGTATTTTGCTTAAGAATAAATGAATTAATTCGCTAAGTAGTTTGTTTTTTGTCTTTATTTTAAAAATGTTTTTGCAAGTCCATTTAACCTGAAATCTAAAAAGTGGAGGTCCACTAAATCAGGGATGGAATGTATTTATTTTGTTATAAGGACGTTTGGCACGGGGCCCATCTATCTTATACATTTCCCTGCACTCCCATCAGCCTGTTCTCCTGTTCGAGCTCTGTGGACTGGATCTTGCTGTGGCCCACCAGACCCCAGGATGGTCAGCGCCGCTGCCATGCCCAGGACCTCCTGCGCTGCGAGATTGTCAACCCCCTACGTAGGTCAGGCACTGCTGCGCACCTGTGCTGTGGGTTATCACATCGTGTGTGCCCACTGAAGGTCAATGTTTGCGATCGCGCACCTCTGTTTCAGGTGCAGTTGTGCTGACCGGTGTCTCTTTCAGGAACGGGTATGTCTGTGCCAGTAAAACTATGGCCTTGCGCAGGCTGCTGGAGGCAGAGAGCACTGATGCAGGCTTCACTAGTCAGGAGAAAGGTCAGTCATCCCTGAGTGTGTCTCCAGACTTGCCACTCAGCTGTGTGTGTTTGTGAAGTGTGACCGTGTTCTCCACACCCCCCCCAACAGATCCAGAAGAATTCATTAATAAATTGTTCCAGCTCTTACGGATTGAACCTCTTCTGAAGATTAGGTAACTTAACATTTCACTGTTATACTGTCTATCCCCATCCTGCTGGAAAGGGTTAAAATCAACCTTCTAAATGTTAATGCAGATAATGTACAGTGTCAGTGGCAGTTTGAATACACCTGGGCAACACGTATACGGGACAAACCAGACAGAAGAATGAGAGCAAAGCAACCCTCAGGTGTCCCAACATATTGCTGTTAATGTTTTAAAAAATAGCTTCCAGCCACAGTACTCAGACTTCTGATATATGAGCTTCTTGGTTACTCCTGCCATTAATTTCATTCGTTTTTTTTTTTCCAACTACACATGGTCCTCAACTTGCAGCATGTACGACATAACAGCCACAACGTTAACCTTATATCATTTTTGAGTCCTAACATTTGGTCATAACACCTCAGACTGCCCACTCGTCTCCTGTACGGTAACACTGGCTGACCCCACACCGATGCAGTTGCGACATATTTGGTACTTTTTTTTTGTTGTTTTTGAGCAATTTCAGTTTTCTGTTTGTATAAAACATTAACTTTGTGGTTCCCGTCAAGTTACATTTTGTTTGCAATGAATCGCAGGCGAAAAAGTGAGTGTTGTGGTGGTGCTGCAAAAATGAATAGATTTAGAATTGTGGTTGTTAATTGTGGATGCCATATGACTATTACCAACATGAACTTGGGAATTTTTAACACTTTTAATTTTTGTTAAGATTATAACACTATCCCAAATCCCTGTTATACTAGATGGCACTTATGATTGTTAATTTTATACATATCTTGACGGTTCATATATAGTATACGGGGATTTTTGACCCTGATGTAAGTCAAGAAGCACCTGTGTAGGTTTCCATTGTTCAGCCATCCTTTTCACAGTGAGGGAATGTCTTCTGCTGTCCCTCAGGTCGCTCAGTCACGAGCCTCAGGAATGCCACCTTTACCAGCTGTTCCCCCCACCTCACTCCAGCTCACCCCGTCTGGCTACTTCCACCACCCAGTCCCTGAGGGTAGCTACAGTGCAGATTCTGCTAGAGAGCTCTTTTGTACATGCTGGGCTAAAGTTTGCCGAGGTGATCCTAGCCACGCGCCTGCAACACCACACAGTAACTACACGCAATAAAGACTGACTGATACCGTTGCTTCATCAGTAATTTACACCGTACATCTCTCTGGTTTCCAGGCCCCATCCTGCCTCTTGCTGCTAATGCCAAGATTTGGAAAGGATTACAAGATGTTTGACGCCATTCTTCCCTCGCTGGCACTCGATATCACTGATCTGCTAGATGATAGTAAGGGTCTGAAGCATTAGCATGCACACACTTTTTTACACATACGGGATGACAGGAGAGCAACAAGGCTGTGAACCTGCACGTGAACTCAGTCAGGAGTGTGTTATTCAGCAGACTGGATATTGAAATAAAGATAAAACACTTTGAATAAGAGCAAGTGAGTCTGTTTAATGGTAAGCACTACGAGAAGCTGTTTGTTTGGTGACAGACTTTGTGGGGTGAATAGTAACATTAATGCTCTTTGCTCAGCCCTTCGGGAGTGCAGTATCTGTCAGTCGGTGGCAGAGTGGGAATGCACTCAGTGCTATGAGGACCTCGAAATCACACCCGGTCGCCTCAAGCAGTATTGCAATACCTGTAACACACAGGTAAGTACCATACCTTCCTGTCTTTTTAACATCTCAGACACAGAAGTAGCTCCACGTCCTCCTCTCTGCTCTACCTGCTAGGTGCACAGCCACCGCAAACGACTCTTGCACAAGCCAGGAAAGGTGGCTGTGGCGGGGGGGCCTTGGGCCGGACCGGTGCACGGTGCTCGCCAGCGGATGTCTCTGTTTGCAGTGACGTGTATCGAGACTAGCCACTATGTGAGCTTTGTCCGCTGTGGGCCCCATCCTACCGACTGGCTGTTTTTTGACAGCATGGCTGACAGGCAAGGTGAGAAATCTCTTATGAGAGATAATTTATTTGTGCTTTTATTGTGCATTTTGGTCAAATGCATTTCAAGAACCTGAACATGACCAAACAGCTTGGGCTTGGGAATTGAGGTAATGTTGTGAACAAGCAGGTGTTTGTAATAAAGCGACGTGCATTAGAGTGTAAAGGCACGTCATTCCTCACAGCTCTCAGGCTGCTGTGGCTTTCCAGTGATTGTAAACCTGTTGTAGTGACAGCCACCTCTGCATTCCAGGTGGGGAAAACGGCTTCAATGTACCACAGGTGCGAGCGTGCCCCGAAGTGAGTTACTACCTGAGCCTGTCTGAAAAGGAGCTGAGCGGTTTGGACCCATCGTCCTTACGTGGAGCAGCCCGACGTTTGCTCTGCGACTCGTACATGTGCCTCTATCACAGTCCCCAACTGAGCCTCTACAAGTGACGCCTGACGTGACGGAAAGTCACATACTGACACAGACATCAGACATACGCACACATATGAGCCATGACCAAAGGAATACAAAAATACCCAACTTGAGGGGAAATTAGCAGTGTTTCTTACAGTTTCCTGTTGGCCCCTGTAATAAGTAAAATGGTGGAACAAATCAGGAAAAGAACTGGCATGAATGTTTATAGCTTTTTTTATTTTTAAACAGTTTGACTTTTTCAAATGCATGATGCAACTGAATGTATCTGGAAAACTATTTTAAAGTATTTCTGTTATATGTACCTTTCAAATTTAGAAAGCAGTTATGCAATTCAGATTGGTGATTGTTCTTTTGTCTGTGGTGCCAGAAATTATATAAAAAATGCTAACCCTAAAGAAAACTCTATGATGTTATTTATAGATAAGTATTATATGCAATGATACAATAAAGGTAGTACCTCATAAGTGAATTGTGAGATGATGATAGTGACGTCTAAAGTACCCGCCAAATGGCATCGCTTGACCCTATGTCGTCATCAGTCGGCGCAGGGGCGCAGAGAAGCTCTGACGTCTGTTCTGTCCGGTGTAGTTTGCCTTGTCAATTTTGTATAAAACATCGATCCACTGAATCAACCCATGTCCGAAGGATAGATTACAACCGTTTGGTTTCTAAAATACAACGACGGCAGGTTAGTGTGCTTCTCTGTCCTTTACGGCATAGTCTTTGTCATATTTAAACATCTGCTAAAAAAGCGGTACCTATGATAAAGAAGATAATCTACGACCTGCTAAACGATATGGCTCTCAGCAGACCTTTTGCAAATAAACAATGTGTAGATGTGGCCGATGTGAAAAACTGCGCTAATTGTTTTTAAAGCCGATGCGGTGGCTCGCGGAGCAAAGTGCGCATGTGCGGATTGTGTTACCTGTTCAGCGTGCAGTTCTATCACAGCGGAGTACAGAACTGTGCAAAAAACAGACATGATCTTATATTTAAAAAAACTCTGAATAGTAACTTTAACTTTTATTAGACACAAGCATCAAACTTATCAAGGTGGCTAATTAGTTTCCGCTTTCTTTCACACTTTAAAATGACTGCAAAGGCATTGGAAGTAATGACTCCGAATTTAGGAACAAATATTAAAAATGTGTTTTTATCCTTGATCCGTAGGTTAGGCGATGGACATTGTTTGTTTTGAGCAGTTTCAATCCTCTGAATTCGTTTGTTCAGTTTTTCACAGTTCGTGTCCGTCTGGTTAGTTAAGGCACCTAGAACCTGTTGGCAGCACACGGCGTTGCCATGGCGTCTCCAGGGGGTCACGGGGGCGGTGCGGTGTCCACGCGAGGAGGAGGAGGAGGAGGAGGAGGAGGAGGAGCAGGAGGCGGAGCCAGAAGAATGAAATGGGCGTTGGAGCTGAGTCTGGGCAACACAAGGCGAGTGACCTCAGCCCTATTACATATGACGTCATAAGGGTTTATGTTATTGTCGCGTGTGAACTTGTTTTATTTCAAACTTCACTGTATACCTTCAACACCAGGGGAGTAAAGATTTATTATTTATGCCCACTTGATAAATTCAGAGCTGAAGGGCAAGCAGGTGGAGCAGTGGTGAGAGGTTGGAATCCCACCTCTGGCTGTAGTACTCTCGGTCAAGGTACTTACCCAGCATTAATGCGGTAAATTTTCCTCTGCTTTATTAATGGGGAAGTAGACTTCATCCTCCATTAAGCAGACCTCAATTTTACAGACCATCATGAAAAAAATTCCAGGAAAAAATAGAAAAATCATAGATATTGAAGCTATTACCTTTAAGCATAATATACAGGAAAAATAATCAAACCAAATGTGCCGAAAGACTAGATTGCAGTGCATTCTGGGTGCCTGCAGCAGGACAACGGTTTCCTGTGCCGTCTTGCAGGAGTCGCGGTGACAGGCAGAGCAGCCAGGGGGACATCTTGTACCCCATTGGATATTCAGACAAAGCGGTTCCAGACACAAGTGTCCAGGAGGCCGACAGGAACCTGGTGGAAAAGGTGAGACTGAAGAACCCAGGGTAGAGTTCCCATGCGCTTCACCTTAGTTCCTTCTCATTCTTAGTGCCAAGTGCATTGGTGTGGTCACAGGGTGGAGCGGTTATTCCTTTTGTTGATAAATTATGATGTTCACTCACTGGCACTACTGGATACACCTGACTAATAAGATCCTGTTTTCACCCCATAGCGGCAGGGATTTAGCAGCAAGGTGCCGGGCTTGTTTCACAGGGTTCTTTGTCCGTGGTGACTTATCAGCTTTGCTGTTCCTCTGTAGTCTCGATGACACATTGATTCCATCAACATCATGTTGCAGTTCATCTCAGAGATTCTCTGTTGGCACGAGAGGTGGGAAAGTAAGGCCACTGTCATGTTGAGGGAGCTGTAGTACATAAATCCCACAAGGTCGGCTCTTTCTGAAATGCTGGAACCAGCACAACTGGCACCAGTGATCGAGCTGTGCTAAAAGCCACTTAGACCACAGGTTTCCAAAAACCAGGCCAAAGAATAACTAACTAACCTAAAGCACAGAAAACATGTGCTATTTATTTGAATCGTAGAATGTAAAATGTATTCATTGTAAAAATATAGATTATATCCGTATTGAGCGGAGTGCTGCTATGTAATTGGCGGTTTTGCATGCGTTAGGTTAGTTTCATTAATTCCGCTTTGTTGTCATACAGAACGCACCCAATGTAGCTAGTGGTAACTTGCTTATTTTTGTTTTGTCTTGTGCACAGTGTACATATGTGCAAAAGACGAGTGGTCTTCAGCACACGTCAAAAAAAGCTTGTTTTGTAGGCTGCTCGTGTAAAAGAAACAATGAAGTTGAAAGTATGATCCGTCGTATAAGAACGGACTTCTTCCGATAGGCGATTCTCAGGCACCGTATCCAAAGTGCACGTTGTGTGCAGAAATACACTGTACTGCCCAGCACACTAGGTAATAACTCCACTGGCGTGTGAGAAGATGCAAACACACGCTTAGGTCCACAGCCGACCAAAGGTTGACAACCACCGACCTAGCTCACATGTCCAGTTTATTGTACAGTAACTGGAGCCGTAGACCACGTCTCGCGTGTTGTGTGTACAGAGTGTTTTGTCACAGTGCGGGGCAAGCTCTGCGCATCTAAAAAAGCGGCTGCTGGGTGTGGAAAGTGTTGAGAGCAGCTGGTTGACTTGTTCATTTGCAACATTGGTCACCTTTCTGCTTTGGTTCACAGTGCTGCTCTGTATGGCAGCGGCATGTCTCCTCTTACTTAGCGCCACCAGAGGAGCTGTAAACAGTGAGAACCAGCTGAATTTCCTCCACTGCACATACAGAAAAAAATATTTAAATGATAAAAAAGATATTTTCCACAGTTTGTAACTGTTAGCAGGTGCTTGTTGTGTGAAACATCTGGCCAGTGAGCTTTTAATAGGTCTGTCGGTGCTCTGATTTTTTTTTTTTGGTGGTGGTGGTTTATTCAGTGTTAATATTTGTCAATTGTCAGTGTTTCCTGTCAGTTTTGTAACTCTGAATTAATTGAACAAACAACGGCTGAGGCTGCAGGGAGAAACGCAGCTGGCGCCAGGTGTCCACTGTGCTGCCGGTACGGCCGAGGAGCTCGGCAGCGTTCCGTGTACCAGCTCCGCTATAACCAGGACAGGGTGCGGTCAGTGCGTCGTGACCACACAGCGCGGGATGACAATGGGGGGAAGAGGGGGCCTGCAGCAGGCAGCCAGCACGTTGCTGCGTTGTGTGGTAACATGCTCCATCTCTCCCTGTCTCCCCCTCGTGCTCCGCCAGAGGTGCTGGGACGTAGCCCTGGGCCCACTGAAGCAGATCCCCATGAACTTGTTCATCATGTACATGTCGGGTAACACTATCTCCATCTTCCCCATCATGATGGTGTGTATGATGGCCTGGAGGCCCATTCAGGCGCTCATGTCCCTATCAGCCAGTAAGTACCACTCCCACCACCCTGCTCTGCACTATATGCACTGACTAGTTTACTGTACACTTCGAACACTAGATCCAGAGCCATTTACAGTGCTAAGCCCGTCTTTTTTTTTTAAATACACATCAGGGTAATTTTCTCTGTAACAGTTCAGGGTAATAACTTCCATCAAGGGCCCTACAGCAGGTGCTGGGATCCAGATCTCCAAAGGCTGTCATCTACCAGGGATAACTGAGCCTTGCACCTAGGCTGATGTTTTGTGCTGATGTTCCGCTCCGCAGCGTTTAAGCTTCTGGAAAGTTCCAGCCAGCAGTGGCTGCAGGGGCTGGTGTACCTCGTTGGCAACCTGCTAGGCTCAGCACTGGCCATATACAAGTGTCAGTCGATGGGGCTCCTGCCCACGCATTCGTCTGACTGGCTGGCCTTCATAGAGCCGCCCCAGGTGAGCGGCCGCCGCACTCACCTTTACGCCCGGCTTCCATCCAGCACTAATAGCAACAATAACGATGGTGTCTTTTTCCAGAGGATGGAGATAATGGGTGGAGGGATGGTGCTGTGAAGAAGAGGGAGAAATGGGACCCATCGTGTGAAACTGCTGAGCTCTGATGATGCACAGAGGTTCTCTTGTAACTTTCCTTGCTTAATAAAGGTTTTCACTGTTGAATAAATCCATTCTGTGATGGGTGTGGTTGTTTATGCTGTTTGTTTCCAGCACTGTAGTCTGTCCGCGCTGTAGGGGACCTCCGTTGTGCACATTTTGGATTTTACAGACCATCACAAAAAGAAAGAAAATGTACAAAGATCAAAATATTGAAATACCTATTTTTAAGCATGAGAGAAATAAAGATTTAATTTTGACATTTTTGCAGGACATAATTTTGTTAATGCATCAGTGATTTAAAGTGTTTCAAAAAGAATCATCTGACAGGCTGTTGACAGCATCCCCTGGTCCCCCTGTTTTTCCATTAGGCTCAGTCCATGTTCGTCACATTGCATGAGATTATAAAAGTGTTACTGTAGCACAAGGGGGGGCAGCATCCCTCTCCATCACACCTTGTGTTACATACAGAACTTTGTATGAGAATAAAACCTGCATCATTTTCACAAATGCCAAGTCTGCCTCTCATCCTGTTCTCCAGCCACCCAAAGCGGTACTACACAGCACCGTACGGAGGGATATTTCATTTTACGCTTTCAGTTTTCCAGACTTTTGCAGAGAGCCACATCCAAACACCCCCCCCCCCCACAGAGTCGGAAATGACGGCAGACAAGCTTTACCGAGGTAACACCTTCACTTTGCTTTCTATCTGTGTCCCTAAATCCATTGTGATGATCTAAGGTTAAACAGACTAATTTATTTTGTGTGGAAATTACCGCTGCTTTCATACCTTTTTAAATTACAGAGACATTTCATTAAAAAAATCCATTTTCTCAAAATTATACAACAACCAGATACTAATCTACACAAACCCCAGACTTCCACGACAGCAAATATTCCACTCAAAACCATTCTCTTTGCCTTCAGTAGGCACACGAAAGCCATCGTAGAACTTAGCAACTGAGGAGATGGATTCAAAACACTACTATAAAACCTGTCGGTGCAAGTGAATCATGAATGATGCGCTTTTTCAGGTCAATATCTCCACACCATGCTGCTGTCATCAACCAAACATGCAATTTAATGTACAGTAAAATATTGTTTTATGAATTTTACTATTTATTATATAAATACTGTTATTTTCAGATTGTACAGTACAGCAAAGTGATGCTGGGTGAACATCACTGTAAGCAAATTTCTTCTTTTTTTAGACTCCAAGAAATATTAAAATACACCAATAAAATAACATCTCAAAAACACATAAAATGCATCAAATGCACATCTGACAAACAAATAGCCTTCCATTTACACACATACATGTAACAGATAACATCACCTCCGTCTAGGGCACCAAGTTAAAACATTGTAAGAGCTAAACAATCTTTGTAACACACATGCCATTTTTTCAGTGTTTTGTAGCCTGGTTATCAGGTTTGCTTTCTGAGCAAGAAGACATCATTGAGAGCTTCCCGGGCGACAGCTGTTGTTTGCAGCGGATGTTTGGAGGGGATGAAGGGTGAGAAGATGTCCGAAAGACTAGTTCACCCCTTAGCATCCATGGTTTGCATTTTAAGTCTACGTACTTTGTCAAGAACTCAGAAACGGTCGTAACCAACACAGACGGATCCTGCACGCTCGAAGTCCTCTTATTCCTCCTCCATAACCCCCACCATTTCATAGGCAGACAAGGCAACGTGCTTCCCGTAAGTTTAACATCATCATTTCACAGCAGTCAAATACCAGCCTTCATCCCAAGAGTCACTTGACAACGTCTCAAGGACTTGTTCAGAGTAATATTGATTGTGTCCAGGTTTACACCTCACCATCACGACATCTTGTTGAAGGAGATCTGCTCCAGAAGCGGGCCATCGTTGTCCTGGTTCCTGGTGAACCAGACGGTGTTCCTCAGGGCACCCTTCTCAGGAATTCTTCCTTCCTGGGGAAGTTCTCAGCAACATCTATTGCTCAGTAGGCAAACCTGACAAATTGACTATAAAAGCACAGTATTAAAAAAAAAAAAAAAAAAAACACCACCCAATAATCCAGGCCCTGGATTTAGACCCCACTCTCTCCAGAGTCACAGGTGATCCATCCAGTTCCTACTCAGGTTGAGACCGCCAGCAAAGCAGGTGAGATGGTGAGGTGCTACGCTACACCTGAGCAAAGTCGGCCCTTGATCTTCAAACGGCTTGAATACTTTTTAAATCTCACAATTTTGATTTTTACTTTTTATGAAATTGTTGAAAGGTTTTCAGTTTGTTTCTTGTGACGTGGCAAGATGTGCACTGTTTTGCAAATCAGCTGGAAAAAGTCTTACTTTAATATAATGTCAGTCTAGAATTTAAAATAATAAAAAGTGGAAATAGATTTGGGGCTGCATACTTTTTAAGGCTCTATACATACAGCTCACTGACTAAATGTACAGCTACCTGTTATGACCCATGTCTGAATACAGAAAATTTATTCAAAATCTTGATGCAAATACTAAGATTTGGTAACTCTAAATACTAAGTTGGAAAGACTTGTTTATGTAATAAGTCCATTTCTTCAGTCTGTGTGACGGAGAGGAGATATGACGAGGGGACTGGAATCAAAACCTGGCCAGAAGAATGGATACAGTCTCTCGGTGAAGTGGCACCCAGTAAAAGTGTAGATATGAGACTTGTTCTCCACACTGTAGAAGGAGACCTGACCCCCGTCGTAGTCCACGTACACCGCCATTTTCTGGGGGTTCACAGTCAGGCGGAGGGACACAATGGGATCTGAAAGAGCCTTGTACTCATTCCCATTCCTCAGCCAGATCAGCCAGAGGCCATTGGCGGGGTTTAGTGTAACACACTCCTTCCTGTTGACAGACTCTCTGGCCACCCCCAATCTCCAGTCAGTCTTCTCCCCAACCTGCACCTCCCAGTAGTGTCTCCCAGAAGAAAAGCCCCCTTCTCCCAGCACACAGGGCCACCAGTCAATCCTCTCCGGGTTGTCGGGAAGGTCCTGCTTTGTTTCTCCGTATCTCACTTGCTTTCTGTCCTCAGACAGGATGAGCCTGGGGTGAGCGGTGTCAGGGTCCAGAGTCACGTCGGCTGCGGAACACAGAGTTGGCTCAACCTCCCGTTTAGAAAATGTAAGAAATGAATCTCAAAAATGTAGGAATTGAACACAGGGGTGATACTTGTCACACACAATCCAAAACATTAAAATACTTAAAAGACTTTGTGAGAAAAACAGTAACAACATCTGATATTATTGATGGATTAAAAAGCAAATCATCAGCACAAAAAGAGAACATCAAGTCTAACTCCAGACTTCTGCTGTGTTCCATTAGGTACAGCTGAGGGTCACTTTTACTATCAGATACTATAAACTGTTCTCATCAAATCTTGAGAGAAACGAGAATCCAGATGAACCGCTGCAATAACTCAGTGCCACCAAGAAGAGCTGTCGCGAAGATGTCAGCACAATCTCACCTGCGTAGCTTTGTGCTTTTAGAAGTTCTACAGATAGAGAAACGAAAAGTTAGACAAATGGAATTATTGACAGAACAAAAAGTGTAGCCTGTCTGGACTTGATGTGCTTTGCATTCATTTTTCCAATTTTAAGCATCGCGTAGCAGAGCAACCAAATTCAGTTCCACCGCTCTTCTGTGGCACTTCTCTGCTACACGCTGAAATTTCCACAGGCATCTGTGCTCTACTTGTTCTACTATTACCCTTCTGCATGAGAAGAGCCTCCAAGAATCTTCACTAATTTTTACAGCTGCTCCATGGACAGTGTGCTGACCGCTACCTGGCTGTAAGGCCATGCAGGGGGGTAGATGCTGTACACAACACCTCCTGCCAACTCCATCCCGGGTCTTTCACAGGATATACTGCACTCCTTAAACACCAGTGCATCACTTACCATACTGCTCTGTGAGCTGCCCTGGAGAAGTGAAGAAGAGACAGCAGGAAGAGTCAATGAAAGGCCATTTTTAGAGGTCATCTGTCTACGGTGGCAGGTTGTAGCCTGTCATTCTTCCAGTTAAATAACTAACAACTTTTTTATACATCTTACTCATTGTCACAATGGTGATGCAAAAATAATTATTTTGGTCTGTGAAACAGAGATAACCGAAATATTTTAGTGGCTTAAACATTTGATGTTATATCTTTTTCACATAGACGTATTGCTGCTCACCATGTTGTTTCTTGAGCTGACCTGTGGATGTAAAAAAAAATAAATAAAAATATCAATTAGTCAGTGATAAGAATTGAACGAAATGAATTTGCTGTCTCACAGAACTCCATTACAGCCACATGAGATGTTTTACGCTTCATCATAACATCCCGTTTTTGGCTCAGATATTAACTGTCCTGTAATTTTGACAGTTTCACAAATGTGGCAACAAGTGACGTGTTGCGATATAAGGAAAGCTCACAGTTTTCAGCAGACGCTTCACTTCTCAGCATCGAAACCCGGATATCAAGACGTTTTTTAACCGAGGCAACTGGAAACTGTAAGTCCTGAAAGAGTGCGATTCAACCAGCAAGCTGCTAAACCCAAAAACGTAAACATTATATATTTGCATGTGTACCTAACCTTACAGAGGCAGCTGGAACTGGGAGTCTGACCACAAATCAAACCGTTTGTAAGTCTAAGTACCACATCTCAATCTATAAAATCCTAATAATACAAGTCAGTCGCCTCGATGTATTCACAGACCAGGTTGAATTGAACGAAAGAAAGAAAGAAAGAAAGAAAGAAAGAAAGAAAGAAACCCTGGAGGGGTTAATTAATTAATTAATTCTCTGGGTCGGAAGATTGTATTGAACACGTGGTGCACCTTAAAATGCCAGCTACACATCGGATGTGAGACACAGTGAAAATGGCTACAAAGTTCATCGCACAGCCATCTTTGCCCAGATCTGGTCACTATGAACGTAACAACACTGCACACTTGCACCTCCATTTATCCTCAGTGCGGTCTCTGTAAAAGTCCTGGATGCAGCAGTAATAAAGGAAACAATGTGCTGACTGAAACTGGCCCACAAGGTTGCTTTGTGCCCTTTGTGCCCTTTCTAGACAGCAGCACTTTCTATTCCCTCAGGTGAGCAACACACACAGAGGCACTTCTGCCGGACTGAGAAACTGCAGGTGTCGATGGCTAAGTACCTGTTAGCAGCTTAACAGTGCAAGTTGTACGAAAAGCGTCAACTAAACAAGCGAACATGAAGTATTTTAGCTGTGTTTTGCTGCCCGCTAAAGATGGCAGATTGAAATGCAGATCACTTTTTCTCAACAGAGGAATTTTACAGAATAGAACAGTGAATGGCATTAAACAAGAAATAAATAAACTAGAAAACGTTTAAGCCTCCAATAACACCCACTTTAAATGCTCATAGGGTTGGATATAAGTGTGTTTACCTTGAACTGTGGTATCGTGGTAGAAATAGTGTTTAAAGATCCTTTAGACTTGAATATGGGTGTCAAAAATGTGTTACTAAAACTGTGTGTAAATCCAAACACGACACTCTAGGAAGAACCAGGTTGTCACTAACTAGCAGTGATTTAGTCTCCTTATTAGACTTACTTCTTATTGGCACATCTTCACTTCAATTCAGTTTAATTCAATTTATTTTTATAGCAGTTTCTTCTCACACAGCAACTCAGAGCTGCACAGCAGATGAATACAGCAGGAGAGATATAACAGGTATATAGTAAGGCTGTATATAGAGCTCCCATGTTAATGAGAGCAACCACACACACACACACACAATGTCATGGAGAACACTGAAAACATCTAGCCCACTGCAGCAGTGTCCTCACCTGTCTATTTCTGACACCTGTCACAGACTCACTGGGCATTAGGCTGTGAAATGACACACCGAGTGGGATGCCGGTTCATCCCAGGCTCACCACACGCACCAGTTAAACTGAAACACGTGTCCTTGTCCTGTAGGAGGAAACCCACCAAGACCGAGCTGGATTCAACCCTAGTGCTACTCACCGAGTCACCGTCTCACCCCAAAACCCACAGATTAATGATGCAGATACATTATTCCTTAACTTTAGTCTCTGAAAACCACAAACACAAACAGAAGTTTGTTAAAATACCTTTCTTTGTCCGCAGTTTTAAAAAAAGGTGAAGTAAAACTGAGCATCCGATAAGACCAGCAGCAGCCAGAGAGACGAATACAGCAAAGGTCACCTTCCAGGGATGAGCACGATGGAACATCTCACCTGGAAAACACGTTATTCATCTCACGCTCGGATTATACCCACGATCGTGAAAGCAGCTTCGTACTTTTCTCCGAACGCGACTGTATTGGATGTAAACCAATCACTATTGACTTTGCCTGAATTACAGAGTGTGGATTAAACATGTCCAAAAAAGCACATAATAGTTAAAAAAATATATTTTCTAACAAAAACGCAAGGTCGTGCTAAAATAATAATAATAATTAATACTGAGTTTGGGTGTGTTAAAATAAAAATATTACAGCGACGCACAACTAAAATGAGAAAATTGGCAAAGGATCCGAATGCATTTGTGTCCAGACAAAAAGAGCAGCAGCTCACAAAGCGGACTGACTACAGCAAAAAAAACCGACTGACACAACGGCATCCATTTCCTACATCCATCCCACATACCTGAGGTTTTCACAGAACCTCTGAATAAATCACAGCATTCTGACAATTTAGGTTTTTTTAATCGTGACTTAGAGATAAAAGTTCAAACTAAATGTATCACTTGCGTTCGGAGGCTGAAGAGCCAGTGTTTCGGGAGCCATTTCCCTCATGGTTAGGGTCAGGGTTTTCCCTCACGTCGCTTTACATACAGCTGTCTGACCTGTGAAGGCGTCCGCCCTTCAGGCGGGAGGACTATCTAAGAGGAACCCGTGTACCTGCGCGTCGTCGGCTACGGTGACACTGAGCAAAAAAGTAAGGTAATGGTAAGGAGCTCAAGTCACAGGTCAACTGTTTACACTGAAGAAGAGTGACTCACCAGGGATGTTGATCAGGGTCTCTTTCATTTCATTGTACTGCAGCAGTAAAACCTGACAGGTGAACCTGTTGGTGTCTCTCTCCTGTACAATAACCTGCTTTCTCACAGTGAAGAGGTCCATGCTGTCTGTGTGAGTCGCTGTAGGTTCGGCAGGGAGACTCCGACCGTCACTGTCCAGCCAGACCAGCGCGGGCTCAGGGTACCAGCCTTGAGACTCACACAGCAGGCTGATGCCCCCTCCTCTGTAGCCCTCCGTGGAGATCGCCGGCTGCGTTCCTATGGCTGCACGTGAAGGAGTCATCTTATTAAAACGGTCACTTAAAAGTGTAGTGAAGATTGCTGGGAAATGTAAAATGGTTGATGATGAAACGGTTTTACGAACAGATTCACGGAGGAACTCTTACCCCCCCCAAACAATAATAGTTTAGTTCAAAATATAACTCTGATTTCTCACCTTTGATATGCACAGTAATGGAGGAGTCTTCATACCACTCGGGAGACTGAACAAAACACTTATATCGCCCGTGGTCAGAGCCTCGGACCTGCAGCAGTTTCAATGAACTGTTTCCTTTCTTTAGTTCTTCTAGGAACAGCGATGTCCTCCCTCTGTAAGATGGGACCTGATTCTCATTTCTGTCCTCTCGCTCTTTGTAAAGATGTACTACGGGGTTATTGGTCTGAACTCTGAACCACTCCACACGCAGGTCCACAGCACTCATGTTGGGTTTGAGGTGACAGGGCAGAACAACATCTTCACCAGCTATGGCAACAATGGGTCCAGCTGGACCAAGAACCTCAAACCTCTCTGGAAAGAAACATTTTTTTGTTTTTTTAAAGAGACAACATTTCATTTGCACCAGAGATAATATAGCTGGATTTTCTGACTGAGTGGGAGATAAAATGTACCCAAAGTGGAGACAGAGGTGAGGGGGAGAAGCAGGACCAGCAAACCCAGACACTCACACCCACTGGACATCATCACTGGAAGAGAGTTAAATAGATTTCACAACTTATCGAGGGAACAGACACTTGTTTACTAAGCAAAATAAACAAATAACACAGCAGACTTAGAGCAAAAGATTATTTCCACAGCCTGGTTGGTTCAAAGATTCAGACCTCAGAGCAAATGATCTGACCTGGAAACTTTTCAGGACTCACTCTTTATCTCTCACAAAGATGTTCTGTACTGAACTCTTCATTGCGCTGCGAGCCTGGTGGCTCCTAACCTGACCCCGTCACCCCAGGTGACCCTGTGCAACACCTGTGCGCATCTGTCACAGCGACACCGAGACGCCACAGTCATGGAGATGATCTGCTGATCGTAGAGAGGAGGACATGGGGGGTCTGCAGTAACATCTCAACAACTTCCTCGCTCACCTGATTCCCCACAGCGGAACCTCCGGCTTCACGAGTGATGCTGCTCTTTTGCGCAGTTTTCGAGATCCTGCGCAATAGTTGCCGGATGTGCGAAAGCGGGAAACGGATTTCGCCAGGAGCTTCGCTGCCGACTTTCGCGACAGTTCGTTATTTTGTTTATTAGTTAAAAACGTCTTTGTGGTCACGAACAAACCGTGTGACCGTCGGGAGATCCGCTCCGCATCTCAGAGACACCAAGTGGGAAAAGAAAAGCGCATCACTGCTTGCGGGTTGTTTCTGTGCACATTATTATTCATCAGTATCTGTAAAGTATTTTTATGAACGTGTCCATCATCGCCCTTCCATCCCCCCTCGCTCGGTTGTCAGGGTCGCCGCAGTCCGGAATATGAATCTTTATCGTATGAAATATTATTGTTTACACGTGATGTCAGTCGCCAAATAACCCCGCAAACGGCGGCTCCACAACAGCAACGTTTCAGTTAAAAACGATTATTTTTATATGTGTAACGGTGTATAATAAAGTAGATTTACACGCGTTTAAAAAAGTTCTACATCCAACATAAAATGTACGTACCTTTTACACAGACATAGCAGCCGAGCATAAGTTTCACTTCCTCCTTCAAATTCCAGTAAGTTTTTTGACCCCAAAAATCAAAAATGTTGTGAAGTGCGTGTACACACACACACACACATATATATATATATATATATATATATATATATATGCTTAAATCTGTGCGTCAAGCTGCTGATATTTTAATGCTGAAGGTAGAAACGTACATTTTTAATGCGCCTTTTCTCTAAAACAGCACAATACTGAGTAAGAAAGAAGGTTCCAGAAGCTGGTTTCACCCGGGAATGCGGCTCATGACTTTTCCCTGTTGGTAAAACACACTGCGGACTGTGGACACGCGCAGAATCGGCCGCACATCACAGAGGGTCTGGGTTCAGAAGGACGTCGCGGTCACAGACGCCCTTCATTCGGACGAGTGTAGAACTTGAAGAAAACTGATAGCATCACGTGACCCGCGTACAAGACGACATGAAGGGACGAAGGAAGGTGTCCCAGTGTGTCGTCCACGCAGTTCAGTGTCGCCAATAAAAACGGGAACAACCCACTGGACTCCAGCAGACGCTGTTTGCCAATTATTTTATTTCTTTTCTACCATCAATGGTCACATGAACTACAAGTTACTGACGGAACAGGCCTTGAATCTCACCGTGTTCTACTTGTGAATGCTGAGGGGTCTTACCCGGGTTCCTGACTTCTCCTCCTTCAGATGAGCCTCTTCAGCGCCTGTTTAATACCTGTGATGTCACCTGTAATGTAGCACCAGCCTGAGATGAACCACTGGTTATATCTCACAGGTTAAATCCATCCATACTTTGTATAGTATTTTTCTGAGACGCATCAAAGCAGGGGCTCCAGTGGCCCTGAACTCAGGCTCGAGTATTTGGAGAGAAACCAAAAGAAAAATACTCATATCATAAATTCGATTGCGCAATGACGTCAAACCGGAGTCGCGGCGCGTTCCGGCTGCAGAGACACGGCGCCGCCACTGGGGGGCACTGCGCGCGACTCCACCGACCAGGTACCGCCGCGTATCCCCGGCGCCCACGTGCGGCGTGTGGGGATGTATCTGCCGGACCGGTCGCGCGGTATCGGCGCGGTATCGGCGCGGGAGGTGGGCCTCGCGGGGAGCGGTTATAAGCGCGAGACGCGAGCTGCACGAGCAGACGGAACGGCGCTCCCAACGGAAACCGGGAGTCGGGACACTTTCTTGTTACCATATTTGGTGCTTCGACTGAGCGGCCTGGTGTTGTTTTTAAGTTTGTACTTTTTTAAAATTGCACGCGTCGTTTTACTCTTTGCAGACCGGAAGTTAACTTCAGATTACAGTTTTTTTTCCAGAAAGTTTTTTTTTTTTAAATTTGTCGCAGCACTCAGTGTTTGTAGTGTACGGGAGGGGGGTGTGTATCGCACGTGCGCAGTGCTAGTTGGGGGTCTCGAGTCGGACCTGAAGCCGCGTGCTGCTATGGAGAGCAACAACAACGGGCCGCACCCCTTCGTGTACGAGCTCCACCTGAGCCGCGGCCAGAAGATCCAGGTGAGATTAGCAGATACTGATGGGTACCTGTGGATGTAGAGACGTGGATCTTCATAGGATTAGATGATCGATGCATGTATATGGCTAGAAGCTGTTGATAGCGAAGAGAAACGCCCTGCGTTCCACACAGAGGTGAACACACACACACACACACAGGTTACCATCCATCTGTACGTAGTAACCTCATAGTCCTCATCCATGTCTTACTCCACACAAGTAGATTTAAGGCTTTAGTGTGTGATGAAGGCTCTGATATGGCTTTCAAACTTGACGTTTGAATTAAAGTTGTGTCCTCTTCAACAAACCTGGCTTCACCATAAACTTCAACAGCTGCTTACCTATTTATCTACCATATAGAGGCATAACCTTTATGCTGAGAACTCAGATAAATATGAGCACATAATATGCTTAATATGGCCAGCAAAGTGCTTGTACAGCCCTAAGCCCCCAAAAAAGATTTCATCTTCTGAAGATCATTTGCATTATTGCACCAATCTGAAAGTATTTTTAAACTGTACAAACCCTGTATAATATGATCAGTTGTAGGTAATAAATGAACTGTGATCATTCTTGTTTGTCTGTCTGGCTGTCTGTCTGTCTTGTGGTTCACAATGGGTGAAATATTAGTACTGGCAACTTGGGAAGGTTTTCATAATAAAAGCTTGTTTAGAGTTTTATTTTTTTATTTTTTTTTCCTCCCCTCCTCTCGACTTCCTGCAGCGTAGCTTGTGTGACGGCATCTGTGTTGAGCAATGGTGTGTGTTTCTGCAGGGACTGCTCCTGGGCGTGGTGCTCTTTCCTCTGCGCGTTGCTTTGGCTGCCCTCCTCTTCTTGGTCATGTGGCCTGTGGCAAAGCTGCGCCTGGCTGGCCTCTCACCTGAGGAGAGGGCCCAGCCTGTGCGGGGATGGAGGCGCTGGTTGCTACACCCCATCGTGCTACTTCTCAGCCGTGCCATCTTCTTCTCCCTGGGTTTCGTCTGGGTAAAGGTCAAGGGTCACCAGGCAGGACGTAAAGAGGCCCCATTGCTGGCAGTGGCACCTCACAGCAGCTTTCTGGACATGCTGATCTTGTGTGTGACCGGACTGCCCACCGTAGTGTCCCGGTCGGAGAACACGAGCCTCCCCGTCATCGGAGGTGAGGGATGATCGGTGTAGGAGGCCGAAGGAAAGTGCCCAGGATCTGACTTTAGTAGTTCATGTTTGGTTGTCCACAGGACAGGTACAGTCTACATTTCACCATTCCCAGCAAATGTTGCACCTGTTCTGGAACATACTGGGAAAAATAGAAGTAAATGTCTTGCTATAAAATGGCCTTTAATGGGCAGGAACTCAGTTCAAGTATATATTGTTCAAGTTCACAATTGCATTATTGCTTGCAGTGGAGTTTTAATCTGAGAACAAATTTAACTCTCTGTGTGATGACCTGTCTCCTAGCCCAGTGACTCTGGGATAGGCTCCAGACTCCATGACCCTGACCAGGACAAGCAGTTAAGGATAATGGATGGATAGATATATTTAAATGGAGGGGAAAAAATAGCTGATGGTAAATGGCTGCTTCTTGTCACACATTGAGATGCGGTGCTTGCGTAGGACAATGTTGTTTTTTTTTAATAAATCTGCTGAAGTAGCAAGATATTTGACATTTCCAGATGGTTTCTAGTGAGAAAAGAATTTTGAATGGCAGTTGTCATTTTGCATGCGTTTTTTTTTTTTTTGGACATTTTACCTCAATTTATTGTCCAGCTGTTTGTTGGGCTTGGGTCAGAACACTTGTACCTGTTGGTCAACTGCTGGGTTTGGGGTGAAGGGGGGGGGGGGGTGAGAACACTATCAGTGTGAGTGAAGATCTCTCTCTCTCTCTTTCTCTCAGCATTGCTAGAGTTCAACCAGTCACTGCTGGTGAGCCGGAAAGATCCGGAGTCTAGGAGACGATGCGCTGCCCAGCTCAGCGAGAGACTGCAGTCCAATGACCGCTGGCCTCAGGTATGTGGGACAGACTCTACTGTGCATGTTCTCTTCTCCTGGAGTGAGGCACACAGAGATGAGCATGTATTGGGAAGGACTGGTTTGTCATGTGATCATCTTTGTCAGGTGCTGCTCTTCCCAGAGGGGACCACAACCAATGGCCAGGCACTCATCAAATTCAAGCACGGTGAGGGGAGACAACGTAACAAAGAGGAGGCCTGACATTTCGCAGCACTAAAGTTCATCTGTTGAACTGATGATGAGTAGTGATGGTTTTCATGAAGACCACAGTGAGACTGGGGAGAGGAGCTCCTCATCTTCCTTTAACTTTGTGATGCAAGCAGAATTTACAGCTGCATCAGTGCCCAGGTCCTGTGGCTCCAAAACATGCCCAAACCATTATGCTGCTAGCTCCATGCTTGACTGTTGGTAGAAGGTGAAAGGGTCACCCCCCCTCCTTTTCCTTGCTACCCACCAGTGTTTCCTGCTTCTGCAGTGTCTGTCTTTGTGTTCGTGACTCAGTAGCTTCACCTTAGACAAGTTTGAAAAACAGAGGCAGATACTTTGTTTGTACTGTGGCTGTTATCCAGTAGTATGCAGTACCAACACTTCTTGCGTTACTTGTTTCTACCCCTACCAAACTAGATTCTCTGGTGGAGCTGCCCTCCCAGCCAGAGTCAGTACTGGGGCACATGTCAGATGTTCCTAATGGTTGTCATGACTACTTTTGATAACACAGGGTGTACCAAGTTGAGCAGGAAGTCTACTTGCATGCTGTTCTACCATTTGTTGGAAATTTGTCTCCTTTAATAAATGTATATCTGACCATCAGCGGTATCTTCTATACCTTTACTGCAGAAATTCAAAAATGTACTAGTTGATGCTGATTGACATAGCAGCATTTCCCCCCCCCCCCCTCCCCCCCCCCCCCCCCC